>JABFQD010001774.1:0-17153 GCA_022817045.1 Psix sp. ZL-2020 | reverse complement strand
ATTCTGAATGGTACGAAAATTATACGAATGTCTTGCGTTAAAACGATCTTTATAGATAGTTTAAACTATCTCCAGATGAGTCTAAGTAAATTGCCCAAGACATTCGATATACCAGGGAGTAAAGGGTGCTTTCCGCACCTCTTTAGCACAAGCAGTAATCAAAAGTGTATAGGTCTTTTACCGGACAAGAAATATTTTTCGCCAGACACCATGGGCAAAAGCGAACGTAAAGGATTCATAGATTGGCACGATTCGCTACAAGAAAAAAAATTATATCTTTAATTTTTCGCAAGAAATTATCGAATATTGTAGATCCGACGTAACAATTTTAAGACGCGTATGTATCAAATTTAGACAAATTTTTATGGAAGCAGGCGGTGTGTGCTCTTTCACAGAATGCTGTACGATCACTAGTGGCTGCAACAAGGTTTACAGAAAAAAATTTTTAAAACCAGATTCTATAGGTATTGTCCCTCTTAACGGTTACAATATGGCCGATAACCAGTCACCAAAGGCGATTAAAATGGTTATCTTTAATTGAAAAACAAAAAAATATCAAAATTATCCATGCAAGGAGAGGTCGTGAGATACGTCTGCCAATAGGTTACCCTGTCGACGGGTATCACGAAGATTCTGCTCGGGGTGTGCGGAAAGTTTACCAGTTCCACGGCTGCTATTTTCATGCGTGTGTTAAATGTTTTCCAGAAAAAAAAGAATGTCCTGACAAAGGGGGAGAAACGCTCAATCACAAATACGAGCGAATTCTCGCGATCGCGGAAAGGATAAGACGCTCCGGGTACGATCTGGTCGAAATGTGGACGTGTACTTTTGACGAGTATCTTGCGGTGCATCCGGACGTTGATGCCTATTTATCGAAAAACCCTATGTTATCTTACGTGCTGAACCCTCGAGACGCCTTATACGGGGGACGTATGGGTTACGTGGCAACGCTATACAAGGTTACGGGTGAAGAAAAAATAAAGTACATAGATGTCTGCTCACTATACCCCTGGGTTTGCACATATCAGAAATTTCCTTTGGGTCACCCACAAGTTTATGTAGGAGATGATTGTAAGCAACTTGTAGAGGAAGATAATGATATTTCCCGTGTAGAAGGTTTGATCTCTTGTCGTGTTTTACCGCCGCAAAGCTTATTCCACCCTGTTTCACCGACACGATTTGCTGGACGACTTTTGTATGCAGGAGAACCCCAAAATAGGTATTTTGATGGTGTCTGGGTCGCTGACGAAGTTCAGTACGCGGTGAAGAAAGGTTATAAGATTTTACAGGTTTTTGAAATTTGGCAATATGAAACGGTACGGTACCGTGCTAATGTCTCAGGCGGTCTTTTTTCGGAATACATTGATATGTTTTTAAAAATAAAGCAAGAAGCCAGTGGGTGGCCCGAGAGCGTCCGTAACGCTGGAGACAAAGATAATTTTATAGAAAACTATTTTTTCCACGAATCGGTTAAACTAGATAAAAACAAGATACGGAAAAATTCAGGGTTACTGGCGTTGGAGAAAATGTGTTCAAATTGGGGGAAATTTGCCCACAGACCGGATCTAACGAAGACGGAAATCGTGCGCGATCATATCACCCTTATAAACTTATTAACAAATACTTCGAAAGAATGTTGTGGCATTTTTCCTGTTAATGAAGATGTTTTGTATATTTCTTACAAAACTGCAAGTGCCGCGATAGAGCCGTCGGCTATAACAAACGTTGTGCTCGCAGCATATACGACGGCTCATGCTCGTCTGAAGTTGCACTTCTACCTTTAAAAATTAGAAAAACGTGATTTCTATTATGATACCGATTCTGTAATCTATATTAGCAGACCCGGTGAATACGATCCACCGACCGGCAACTATCTCAAGGACATGACAAACGAGCTAGAAGGTTATGGTGAAGGTGCGTTTATAAGTGCTTTTGCTTGCAATGGTTCAAAATTTTACGCGTATCTGGTACAAAAACCAGACGGTGTCGTAAAAGAGGTGTGTAAGGTTAAAGGGTTGAGGATCTCATACGAGAATAGCTCGCTGATAAACTACGCTAGCGTCAGAGCTTTCGCACGAAGGGAAGTGGTAAGCCCTATTAATTTTGAATTTGATTCGATACGTCGGATACCATTTCACAGGGTTGTTACGCGAAAAGAGAAAAAATCCATCAGGCCTGTTGTAATGAAACGACGCGAGGGTATGAGTTATAATACGCTACTGTTCAGATTTAAACAAATGGTTTGAATTTCTTACAGCGTGCTGTGCCATCGTTGACGTTTTTATGTTGGGTGAACCTTCTAAACAACCCGCAACGACTTTTCAAAGCGCTTGACGGAAACAGGGATATGTTACTACGGTTAGCGGCTTCAGAACAGAGACAAGTTTATTTTTGAGACGAACACTGTCATAATCAACTGCATTTTGTATCAGATAATGTTAATTCTACAATCATGAGACTGGAAAAACGCGAAGATATGAATCGATTTTGCTCCTCGTCTAGACATTTAAATTAAATATATCTTAATTAATTTACTAATTTTATGTAATTCATAATATATGTTAGTTACTCTATAGTTTATTATATACGTAGTATTTAGAAATTGTTTTTGAAAAAAAAATATAATATATATTTACATACAGCCCAGCGTATCATTTATTTTCTATAACTCCATTCCCAAATCTAATTTAATAATGCACGGTAGATTTTTATTCGATGACGAGTATGTTTCCGCTTGTTCAAGAAAAAAACATGCAGTATAAACATATCAAAATTTAGATACAGTGTCATATTTTATAGCAGTAGCAGCACAAACACCACAGTGATTGTGAAAAGTAGTTAGTCTCTTCTGTAACTGTGGGAATATGAAACCTTACATTTAAAAACTATTTTATATTGCGTGATCTCGGACCTTACGTTGACAAATATTCAGAAGTACCACATGACGGGGAAATAGGAGAAGAAGAAGAAGGCTCTGATATTTTTAAAACAGATCACCCAATCACCGAAGAAGAAGAAGAAAGAAAGAGAGGAAGAAAAACAACGATGACTTTGGAAACTGTACGAGATAAGGTGTTATAAGGATCTCGATATCGTATTCTATGAGGCAAAACATGATTACGAACGCTGCAAGAGACTTCGAGATCTTTATAGAGAGATGCTAAGCAAAGCATCCGACGTGATACAAATTATCCATCGACAGTTAACGTTAGATGAGGTGATCTTACATCTTAAACGTGTACGACGATTCTTGCAAATGTTGAATAACTCTTGGTCTGATTTTACTTTTCCCCAGATGGCTGAAATACCTTTTGATCCGGGTAGCACTAGACATGGTCTAGTGCTACCCGGTTGATTCCTACGTGTCCGCTACCCTCGGGCGCATTTGCCACGTCTCGTTTAGTTTCGATATCGCTGCTCCAGATATAAAAAAATAAAAACTATACTAACAAAAAAGTTTTTTAATTCCAACCGACCAGATATTTATAATTACTTGTATTAAGTGAGATTAAATATGGTGAATCTAATTTTTTTGCATCCACACAAAACAGCTTGAATTTTTATCTGATTGTCTCATAAACGATGTTGGCACATCATCAAATTTTAATCTTATGAATCATTTAATAATAGCACGCATACCTTAGAATATGTAAAATGTGATATGCTTTTTCAAGTACAGGCTTGTTTCCGATTTTGCTTACAATAGCAAGATTTCAAAAATTATAGAAGGGATATGATTTTGCTTTTAAAAACGAGCTTTGCGCAAACACGAAACAGTCTTTTATCGGTAGACGAGGATGTGGCTCGTGATCGGTTTACAAGGGTTCAACGATAATAGTGGCACGTTTTTACCGAAAGAAGTAACCCTGGTACGTTTAGACGATAATTTTGGCATTAGGCACTGGATCCTTTCTCCTTCCTTTTGCACACAACTTCTTGATGCGAAAACGAGGTCGGAAAACAGGTGGATTACAATCAACGATCACGAACTTCGTTGGCGCGACGGCTCGGCTACTCTTCGTGAAACCATTCGAGCGATACGGAGTGTGGTCAAGGTTACTGATTTAGTGCATGTGCGAGGAATGTGTAAAGCTCTTTACTTGACAAAAATGTTAAAAGATACAATTATCGATTTAGAAGAAGATGTGCTGAATCCATCGTTTGATAAGATGAGCGGTGTTAAAGAAAAATGTTATTTTCACTGTGTCAAAGATGCTACTTGTTCTAAAAATTTTGTATGCTCATTGAGCAACGCCCTAAAAATTTAACGGTGGATTCTAGAAGGCTCTCAGAAATTACCCGTCAGCGGCGATTTTGATGAGGTTGACATTCCTCAGCAATGTCACGTGGCATGAGCTCAGACGATCACTCAGCAGCGAGTGAGGCACTCGTTAGTCGCGAATAACGAGTCGTCATATCCAGACGTGAAAATGAATAACATGTACGCGAATGTGATTGCTGCGAAAGTTTATCCTCTCAACAAGTCTAGAAGCAAATTTGTTATCGTAGGATTGACACGGTCTAGTGAAGTCTTGGGAACCCTGTGTCATTATTACGGGACAGTTCTGGACAGGTATTATGCTGAATACAAGAAAATGGAGCGAAATTATGAACACGATGAGTAAATTTGACACATATTTGGCGAAACCTAGTGCTGTCGCTCAGGAGATTTACCTCTCACCGAGATGTTACATTTCCATGACTCAAGCATACGATAAAAAGTCGATAACTATCAAAAGACACAGCAATAGTAAGTAACAGATAATAATAATAAATTCTTTTTACGGTTTGATTGATAAATTTTAAACTGCTCTGGAATTGATCTGAAACTTTTTATTTTTTTAGATCCCGATTCGACCTACCCTGTTACTCTCCTGGAAAACACGTTCAATGGTCTTGATCTTATATCTTCTGCCGTTACATCATATATAGAGCAGCTTTATGGCTACGAAGACTCAATCAATATTTCGTGGGGACTCGTCCAGGATTTACCTCCTGCCGCGTCTATTATAGATTTTAAGAAAGAGATGCTTCATGTGATGTCCCGATCCCATCCGTTTTTCTCACAAAACGAGGTTATGTTCAATCTGATTTGTCATGAATTTCATATTTATATAAAAAGTGCAAAAGATTTGGTTACAAGTTAATGATTCGGTATGAATTTAAAACTGAGTTCTATTAATAAATATTGTAAAAAAATAGGAAAAATGTATTCATTATTCATCCGGAAACAACCCTTACTTGATACAGATTCTCGCCAGATGTCGTCGTCGTTCATATGTATCTAATAAAATAACTTTATTGTTCGATATTCTGACATTTAGCTGTCAATCGTGCGAGTGTTAAGATGTTCAAAAAAGTTTTCAAGAAAAGATCGGATAGTTTCGCAGTTAACGACGAAGTTGTGTCGTGTTGCGGTTATAACAAAAATTTTGCCTACACTGATTCACGCTCGTGCAGCGACGGTACCTACAAAAATTTGAGGTTAGAATCTTTAACACCATCTCCGGCGCCATCTTGGAAATCTATGAAGAGTGGGACTTTATCTTGGCGGGGAAGCGAGAGATACGCACCTTAGAGCGGGGTGTATGGTAAATAATAAGTCATGAGTTTATTATTTCAACACCCTTTCACTTGTATGGTTTGTGGTCCTACCGGTTGCGGAAAAACTTTTTTCGTCAAAAATTTTCTGGAATATTTACCCTATGTTTGCGATACTGAATTTAACCAAGTTATCTTGTACTATTGTACTGCGCGAATCTTCTAACAGTGTGATATCGGATCTTTTTACGAAAGGAAGCCACCACTGCAACCCTAGTGTGATTTATATAACCCAGAACCTTTTTCACCAGGGCAGTGGTCAAAGAGATATATCCTTAAATACAAACTACATAATTCTTTTTAAAAACCCTCGAGACAGAGCCCAGATTCAACACCTGGCGCGCCAGGTCTGTCCAGAGAATCCTAAATTCTTACAAGAGATTTATTTTGACGCTACAATAAAACCACACGGTTATCTTTTGTTGGATTTAAAACAGACGACTCCTGAGAATGTGAGATTTCGAACCTGTATTTTCCCCTCTGACAAATATCATTTCATCCATGTGCCACGAAAAGAAATAAAGAGTAACGAGTATACTGGAAATGTGTCAGTCTTTCGGGTATAATGAAAAGGCATACATCTTTAAATTCGCGAGGCTTTACCATCCTGCAAGCGTTGGCGCGTATGACTATTGAACAACGTAACGCCGTACTCCGTAAAGCTGATAACAAATTGATAAAGTTTATATTTGAATGTGCTTTGAACGTTTTAAAAGGAAACGTTCCAATCGTGAAGGAATAGAAGTCACAGTTACGAAAACACGTGGACAGTATGAGGAAATTAGCTAAACCCTGTGGAACGTGGAAGGCAAAGAAAAAATTATTTATTCAACACGCGGGTTGTCTCGTCCCTCTTGTCTCTGTCCTGAGTGATGTGTTTTCTACGACCATTCTGATACACTAATCAAGTAATCGTATGTTAATGGAACACGCACGAAAACTTGTACTTCTTCCTCTTCAGAGTGTAGATAAACGAGAGAAGTTTCGCAGATAAGAATTAGGTACCGTACAGAGCCCTGGCAATCAATCAACGCGTCTCGACGACGAAATGAGTAAGGTTTTGAATTCAGCCAATGAGAATGACAACAACGATGCTGAAAAATGATAGAAAGTTGAACAGATCTTACAACGATTTTTACGCACGGTTTAATAAGCCAGAGAAGAGGCTCAAAAAACTTCGAACTTCGAATTAATGATGATGCAATTATCGAGAGTGTCCCGCTCCGGTATAAAATACAAGCAAGATTTTTATTGCAAATATTGCATAAATTTGAAAACCATCTCATAACGTAAGATAAAAAGGGTACGGTTACGATAGATAAAGAAACCCTTCCCGGATCGTCGACCTCGTAAACGAAGTCATGAGACGCAAAAAAACTTCGGACCCTGTTGGTCGAGCGCACTTTACACGGTTCCTTCGTGAAATGAACGTACTTCGCGAATACGTCAGTAATTCAGGTTTTTGGGAGCAGGATCATAAACGTTCACATAGTACCCTATTGGCAATACCTGTACTATCAAACTCAGACGAATCATCTGCATCCCAGGCTCCAGCGAGCCCTAACACAAGCGGGATGTCCAGCGAAAACTATCAAAGCGAGGACGTACGTGTCAAGGTGGGAGATACTAAACTGATGATTTGGGAAGAATACAAACTAAAGAAGAAGAAATAATGAATAAATAGTTAAGGGACGTGAAAAAAAAATTATAGACCTTATGCTGTCAAAAATATCGATGATCTTTGGGGGTGCGATCTTGTCGATTTAACATGTATGAAAGCATACAACGACGCCTTCTATTTATAAACGGTTATTGATGTTTTTAGTAAGTACGTCTGGGTCGAACCTGTCAAAATTAAGAGCGGTCAAGATATTATTAAGGCGTTTCGGAATATTTTTAAAAGAAGCTCTCTGAGGCTACCAGTTTTTCTACAGTCTGATAAAGGTAAAGAATTTATGAATGCCCCATTGTGTGAATTCTTGAAAAAAAATCTATCATCCCTGGAGTAGCTCGAAACCCTGAAATTAAAGCAGCCGTTGTCGAAAGGTTCAATCGCACGTTGAAAGAGCATATGCGGCGTTACTTTACACCTTCTCGATGCAAAAAGTATATCGACGTTTTACCAAAACTCGTTAAATCTTACAACGATTCATATCATACTACAATCAAAACAATAATTAGTATAGTGACTATAGAAAATGCTGAGAAAGTCAGGAGGGTGTTTGTCGCGCGCAGTAATCCGGTAGAAAAAGCTGTAAAATACAGTGTTTGTAAACTGGTACGAATTAAATAAAGATTGTATCTTTAGGAAAAAATCAACGATCTCCAATAGTTTATACAGTAGTGGATCTGTTAGGGGAAGATATTGATAGTATCTCTTATGAACGGGAGTTTAGCAGTCTTGATAGAAATATCCCAAAATGCATTTAAAAAATTAAACAGATTGTAAAAACTACTGTAAGAGGAAGATCGAAGAAGACACTTGTAAATTGGAAAAATTTACCCGAAGACCACGTTAGTTGGATCGCTAACGCGAAACGAAAATGAAGTTCAATTTTTATATGACTATTCCTAGCAATAGTAGCAAGGAATACCATTCAGATAATAAAACAATGGCTTTCAAAACGCGATAACCCCATGAAATACGTTTGACAGGTGAGTGGGTGATTGGTCTAAGGGAGATTCAGTTTCCTCAAGCATTCTCACACATACCTGGTGATAGTGATAAAAATTACGTCGGTACATGGAGCTTCAACGACGATGCCTCTGATGGTGAAAAATATAAGAACAATCATGTTTCAATAAATTCCGGTGTTTATAAAGATATTAAAACCTTATTAAAGCAAGTGAATAATACCGCCGTAATGAAAGACAACATACTTTTTAATCAGGATGATGGTGGTCATAAAGTGGCTTCCAGAATCTGCAAATCGAGCGAATGTAAGACTACGGAGCATCGATTTTCGTTTTCTTCTGTTCTACTGAAGATCATGAGTTTCGATCAGACACCTCCTGAGAGGGAATATATGTAATTTGAATTAGCACGGTACAAGCAGTCGGAACACACTGCATCCTTGTCAAACGTTTTACCAGGTGTGATGTTCGTCTACATGGATATATATGAATCACATATATACGGTGATATAAAGACTCAGTTGATACACGTCGTACCCGTCGAAACAGACGCTTACGAGTATGTCGTAACGCGTCTACGGACTCCAACTATCAAGTACGTTCCTATTCTTAAATCCAGTATTTGTAGCATCGAAATAGATATAAAAAATGCACAGGGACAACCTATAATATTTGATCACGGTACTTTGACAGTTACACTGCATTTCAAAAAAATCGATTGAATATGTTGTAACAATGCAAGGATTATTATTCCGCATGAGTACGTACAGGTAAATTAAGAGTGTTTGTATCATCTTCGGGACAGAGAGGCCATGGTATCGGTACCTTTCTGAGCGAGTTGTTTAGAAGTGCTCTACCATTTTTCAGAGCTGGGGCATGTACTGTAAGTAAAGATGCAGCCCTTGAAAAGAAAAGCGTTGTCAACTATTGATCAGATGATGAGAGGCTCTGGAGTTAAGAGACAAAGATCCGTTAAATATCTCCGTTCGCGCGTGAAACGTCGTTCGAGAAGCACCGTTTAAATATCCGGAGGAAAGAAGAAGACTATTAAAAAGAAGACTGTTCATATTCGGAAAAAACTAAAAGAGTTTCGAGAAATAAGAGGGCACCTGAAGACATCTTTAACCTACAAAAAATGGCGTTTCTTCACAACCACTCCTGTGAGTGTATGAAATCGGAGCTCGACCTGTTTACAACTCTCCCGACGCAGACGATTGTTAAGAAAGGGATGTAGATACATTACAAGCCCATATCGAGTCTAAACGATGATGCGCCACTCGAGTTTGTCATTCCTGGCGATGGTGACGAGTATCTGGATTTAGCTACAATGCTAAGTGTTAAAGTTAAAATGGTTAAAAAGAAGGAAGATGTACCATATGATGCTGGAACGGGATCCGTAAACATTCTTTTACACTCATTATTTAGTCAAGTTGATGTATATTTGAAACAGAAATTGATATCATCCCCTAACAACGCATACCCTTACCGATGTTATATCGAATTACTTCTAAATTATTCTTGCTCTGCGAAGAATTCACATCTTCAAAGTGTATTGTGGTATGCAGACACCACCGGCTATATGGACTCTGGAGATCAAGAAAACTCTGGATTAAAACAAAAACAATAAAACGCTCGATCTCATAGGACACATTCATTCGGATATATTCAATCAGTCAAAACTCTTACTGAACAGTATAGAAATGCGCTTACATCTGGTGTAGTTACGTGACTCATTTTGCATGATCGATGCTGCCGATACTGCAGGGCTGCACATTATCGATGCAATACTTATCGTAAGACGTGACAAAATGAGTCCTAGGATCTTACTGGCACACGCAAAAGCTTTATCAAATACTACTGCGAAGTATCCCATGCCTCGTATTGAGGTTAAAGTCGTCGTTATCCATTCAGGAGTACATGGGGAAACAGCGCTCTGTGTTGACGGGACTCAGGTACCAGCACGACCCTTACAGCCAATTTCCAAAACGGAGTTTATGTCGATTCGTACCAAACCCTGTTTTCCGTTACAGGAATCCATTTGACTATCGAGGGTAACTGTGTCGGGAGGAGGGAGTATGCTGATGAATACGCTTTTTACGCGTTCGATCTAACCCGTGATCTCTCGGATCACAATGGGACACATTGGAATCTCGTGCTCACCGCTCTTGCGTCAACAATAAACTGTAGAAAAAAAACCGAGCATGACAACATTTTGGAGATAAATGCCAGTCGTCAGATTATTGTTGACTTTAGAGGTTAAACATATAAACTGATACGATCGACGACGTGGTCATAATTATTGCGACCACCGATGTATACCCGTCAAATATTATCAACGATAGAAAAATAACACGTAAGAACTAGGGGAATATACGTGGCTTATCAGATTCTTCAAGTTTAAGAGTGCCCTGCTGCACTCGTTTTCAACACAGATGACCACACAAAACCAGGAAGTCACTGAGTCGCAATCTACGTAGATCTCTATAGACACGGGTACTACTTCGACAACTACGGTCTTCCACCAAAGATGAGAAAACATTCTTCTAAAATCTACCGAAACTGTACAATCCTTGGTAAGTACGATCGTCGACTTCAAAGTGAATCGTCTCAAGTTTGCGGTATTACTGCGTTTTGTTTTTACACGTTATGTCTACTGGTCTTGGCCTCGATACATTCAATAATATCCTCACCGACGATTTTTTATTCAACGATAGGTGTGTTAAACGCTATTATGAAACATTTATATCCCTAAATTTAAATAATTTACCTAATATCGAATGTTTACAAAATTATCGTAGAAAAATGTAACATTGTGTTTCACTATCATATTTTCATGTAATAAATAATTTATAGCATATCTTCTTTTCTTTGTCTCTAATTTATTTATTTTCTTTACAATGGCGTCATCATTTTGAGTCCAAAGCTGACTCATACCTCACGAAGGTCTAGAACAAATGAAATATCGATAAAAACGAGACCTCGTGGGTCGGATGGTAGCGCCTTCGGTTACAGCGCGGGAGAACTCGCGTTCGATTCTCGCAAGATTTTTTAAAATGTATTTTTCTCCTCGTAACTCGTCCATCGAGACGTTCTCCAGCGTACCCGCGTCCACCACTGGTTTTTCCCGCATCCCCGCGTACCCTGTGTCCAGCGGTACCTGAGATCGGTCGCAAAACGTTCCTTCGCGTCCCCACATACTCCTCTTCTAGTGTAGGAGGCGGGTACTCTGGAGGGGCAGATGTCTGTCCCTCCAAAGACAAAGGCTATTTTTTTGTCCTAGCATGCTCCACCTATCTCAACCACCTTTCCCCTGCACCACACTATGGCGTCATACCCCGCGCTCACAAACTGAGGACGATGCGCCATAGTAGTGCTTTAACTAGAAGGAAACTTTTTCCAAACCATTTTTTCCATTAAATTAAATTCAAATTCAATACAGTTTTACAATATTATTTTTTTTTCTTGTGTATTAATTTTCAGAGCTAAATGTCATGACCAACTGCCTGAAGATATTATATATAATATTATATATATTCAGTAATTTCATTTCCTTCTTTTCACTTTATAGTTTCTTACAATGTTCTAAATTCTTTCTTTGAACTTAATTCTAGCCAAGGTTTCACCCTTCTTAATTTTTCGACCCAGATCTAGTTCGCAAAACATCGTTTTCGTGTCTACCTGCTTTTTTTGCAGCTCAGTAAGTAACGTTTAAGGACTAGGATGGCATTTACCTACAACGACGGCGAATCTGTTGTGCCATCCTATAGACATATTGTTTGTTCCTGACAAATTCTGGAGGATAGCATCGTACATATTCCATAGCTCAGAAGCGTATTTCGGCTGAGTTGCGTGAAGTCTTCCTCGAGCAGGTTTATCTCGGACATAGTTATTTTCAAAGTACTCGGCGACTTCCAAAAAATTTTCCGGTACTTGGTCCACAAACATATCAAAGGCAAAGCCTACATCCGCGAAAGGTACGAAAGCCGTCGCGTACATTATCTGAGCCGCTTGCTTAATTGAGCGATCTTCGGGGTCGTTGTAGGCTTCTTGCAGCCCGTCCGCTTGTATGCGATGGAAACTGGATTACCGCAAGTGAAACAAAACAACCTGACACAGTGACCCCCATCGTTTCGGCCGCATTGATTATGGCTTTTTCAAAGTCCGTCTAGATCATTGTTGTTGAAATTGCATAGCCACGTCTATCATATTCCTCTCTAATGACTAGAAATACCTAATCAATTTAAATTATTATTACATTTTTGAATAATTCAGCAAGTTTCAGTATAAGGTATATTCCTTTACCTTTTCATATGCTTTTTCTGTTTTGTTTCTCATTAGAGCACAAGCTGCAGGCAAAACAACCTTTTTTCCACTCCATTGACGATTTAAACCAAAGAACCCAGAACTGTAGAGTTGAAAAGAAATAAGTGGGACTACTTTAAACGTTCCATCGACGTACTATATTGAGGCATCGTTCCAACCTCCTTAAATTTTCTTTGGTTACCAAAGAAACTTGAATCATCAATCTTCCAATTGATTCTAAATCAGGATCGTTGAATAGGTCATAGAGCAAAAATAGTTCTCCCCCGAGAGTTTGTTTATAATTTTTTGGCAAGTCACCAAGTTCCTCTAGAGTTTGAGGATTAGTTAGCATGTTTTTGACTCGTTTCCCTTGGACAGATTTGACTAAATTTGTTCGCTCTGGTAGTTGAGAAAGACTTTCAGACGGAACGTTTTGAAGTTCAGTCCATAAAAGCTGAGCCGGAAGAGCTTTAGAGTGCGATGTAGCCCGTCGTTTTAAATTTGATTTGATTGTCAGAGCTCCCAATTCTAAATTTTTAATATTTCATACCTTTTCTCACTGAACTGAGTAGGTAAAAACGCTTTTTTCCAAGCGTGAGAAACCTAAATGACGTAAAAAAACTTGTTGTTTCTCCCACTGTAGTATTATAAGTTTAAATATTTATTATATCTTTAATTTGTGTTGAAAGTTTTTAAACATCTTATTTGCGAATTTTATTTTATTATTCCATTAAGTTTAATTTACTGGTTTATATTGATATAGGATTATCATTATCAATGAGATATTATCTAATATATAGCCCTCCCCCTCCCTATTTTAAAGTAATATACAATTATTTATTGGGAAAGAACGTTTTCATTAAAACATAAATACATTAAAACTTAAATCAATTTCCTTATGTATTGCTTATCGTACCATTCTGTAATAACTATTATGTTACAAACATGAATTTGAAATTTTACATTGTTATAGAATATATCTCTTTATTCGCTAAATAAATAAACTAATGGTAAATGATGATTGATTACATTTACATTTTCTTTTTTATGAAACATGAATAATTTAATACTACCTCGAGAATCGTACTCCAATCATATAACTAAATGTAATCGAAAAATACTTCCTTTTAACTATCAATATTTCTAAATATGTTTTCAAAGCAGTTTTGAATCATATGAAATACAACCCAATTTGTATAACCGGGATCAATGATACGTAGAGCTTGCCTTACTATGAATTTGATGTTTATAAAGAACACTATACGAATTAAATCTAGTTCTTATCTAGAATGCAATATTTCAAATAAAGACTGGATGCAAGCTGGATTTCGATTTTATAGTGCTCCTTATACAAGTCAAATCCTGAGCCCGTACAAAAGATGAATTTTTTATAATTTCCATTTCCGCTCGAGAGTCGTGATTTTTCTATTACTAAATTATTAGAAATATACAACGTAAAAACCGATTTTAAAACGATTTTTACTTAAATCTTTAAATTTGCACTTGAATTTTTCCTGGAACAATTCTCAAAAACATAATTTTATTAGTACAAATGACCCATTCTAACATTTTCGTAACTTTAACACTTTTAAATTTTTAAATTTCATGTTTGTTCTAAACAAGTTTATGACTATTTGAAAATGATAGTTCTTTTGACCACACTTTTTTTTATGCCACGCCAAAGAATAATTAACAAGGAGTGATCATCACAAAATTTATCTACAAAAAAAAAAATATTAAACCATGGAATAATTAACGTACGGCTGAAATACCACTTTATTATTTAAATGATTAAAGCTATTAAGCCTATTTAAGAATATAAAATTTCGTAAAGTTCTATCAATAGTTATACAAAAATATAAATATTTACAATATAAATAATAATAATAGTAAACGACTGTAATTTCTAAAAAAGATAATTGATTCCGAATAAGTAATTGATTATGATAAATTATTTATATTTATAATTTTAATATATTCATTATTCTTTATTATTGATTAATAATGATTAACCAGTTGCACATAATTAAGATTTATAGTTTATGCAAATAACTTGTGACGATGTTTTCATACGTTAAATTTTTCTTACTACTTTTTGTTAATCTATTTCTATTTCTTGCAACTTATGTATTTCAGTACAATTTATTACGCTGCTCAATCTTTTAGCATTTTGACAGAGATGCTGTCGTTGCCTTTATAGCATATTTAAAGTGATTGCAAGAAAAAACTGAGAGTGTAAGTGAATCGATAGATATGAGGTGAAGTCAATCTACATCTGATTTATCTAGCTATCGTGTATCTAGAATATAGTATACATACTGAAAGTATCGATGCTATACTTACGATACCTTCTATTTTTATGACCGTGTCTAAATGTCTCACCGTCTGCGTGCCAAATTTTTATGGACCCTAAAATTGAATCATCATATCCAGAACATTACACTTATCTAGGATATTATACTTATCCAGGACTACAGTGTGATCAGAGCAAATTTCGGCGTTATTCCTTTGCTACACAGGAAGACGAATAAACCGTGTTGTTTGTCGCCAAGGACGGTGACAACTATACAAACACAGCTCTGCAGAAAATTTCTTATCTAGACACATTAGCCCTTAAAATCGGCAACTGAGCGTACATAGGTGCCAAGATCGTTGCCAGCGCTTAAATCACGCTCTAGAGGAGTGTAAGTAAACTTCGCACGGAAAACTTCGCACGAAGTTTTCCGTGCAAAGTATTTAATCTATAACACTTTAATCGAGAACGCCTGAGATTTTAACATTACCACTTTATAAGTTCAATTTTTCTTGTTTTCTATCTTTGTTTTGATGTTGCTCCTGTTATGATGTCTTTATTAGTTTGCAACACTTATCGTTGCTTGTATTTCTTTTCATTTTTATGCTTTGACTTCCAGATTAGATTGTTTGAAATAAATCCTTTTAAAATAAATGCATCACATGTTTTTTACATTTTTCATTGTTGCAATCTTGAAGTTTCAAATTACTAACACAAGAACTGTTTCTTGCCGTTTATCTTTTCTCACTAGGGATTTTTATTATCTTATTATTAGAACGTTAAACTGTTTAACGAATTAAAATTCGTAACAATAAATAAATCCGAGATGTAAAATTCGATAACAAGTGTAAAACCAGATTATAAATTAAAAATTGCATTTTTTTATGATTTATTGTATATTTAATTAATAGTACATTATTAGACATCAATAATATACGACATTTCACTATTTTATGAGGATTTTATATTATATGCCAATAAATATAGAAAAATCTTATTTATACTTTTTAAAAATTAAAAATAAAAGTATTTTGATTTTATAACGATATTTAAATTTTAAAGTAGTCACCAATTTTAAAGTGTGTTCATACTAAAACACATAATTTATACTCAAAATATTTTCGTCTTCCAACTTCACTTAAACTGTAAAACGGAATACAATCTATAAACTACGTCAGCTCTTTCAGAATTCCAACATTGTGAATATTGGAGCCTTATATCATATAATCGATTTTTTAGGGATAAATCTTTTCTGACTCTTAAAATTTTCTTCCTGTGATGAATGAATGTAACTCATTAGAAGACAAAATCCTCTACAATAAAAGAATTTAATCTATTTTGTAAGTGTAGTTTTTCATTGTTACGAGCACTTTTCATATTCGAGTTTACGTTACCAAAAAAAAACTATTAATATATACACAATGTAAACATTTCAAAAGAAATACTTGCAAAATATAATTTATTTGTGTACAAAACAAATAGTTTGTCAACATCTACTAATTACTGATCTAAACGTTGAAAATGACTTATATGTCCTCTCATTTGATTATTAAAAGTAAAAATTGTATAATAAGGTAAACAAAGCCTATAAAAAGAAGATATCCATAACAAATATAACCATAATATGATTGAGTATACGTGATAAAATATTGCATACTTCATTTTGAGAAAAAAAAATTATCAATGAGCTCAAAAAATTGAAACGATAAAGGTTTTGTGACTTTTATTTACTTTACTAGCGATTTATTTAAAAGACTAAATCCTTCTTTGAATCATTCTATTAGATGATATTTTCTTGATTAAAACTAGTTTTAAGCCGTAGTTCTAAATTTTGTGGATATCAATGTTATAATATAATATTAAATTAATTTTGATACTTTAATGTAGATGATTACAACAAAATTAAGGTTAAACAAAAATTAAGATTGACTTAGTGAAATAAGACAATACACAAAACTTATGTTTCTCTGTTGTAAAATCGGACAATACGATTTAGGTGTAAGCGTGTACCCAATTGATTAATCCAGTAACGTAAAATATTAGAAAACTGATAATAATTGAAGTTATCTAAAATAGTCAGGGAGAAAATTCATTCACTTAAATATAACTTAAAATTGACTATACTGATATAATTCTTTATTATAATTAAAAATCAAGAAACAAAAGAAAAAATTTAATAACAATAATAAACAACCCAAAAATAATATTTATTTAAATATCCTTCAGATACTTGAAAAAGATTTCGAGAAAAATAAATTGAACCAAGAGAATATTCAAAGACATCGACGACTCATTGAGAATACAAGGTAAATAATAACCCAGA
>JABFQD010001773.1:0-17156 GCA_022817045.1 Psix sp. ZL-2020 | reverse complement strand
TATGAAGAAAAAAGGAAAGATTAGATAATGAGAAGAGATGTTTCGTTTATAATTATTTGAGATACCTCTAGAAACATTTTCAAAAGTTTTAATAAAAAGTATTTCTACTAAGCATATCTTAACAAGAGAATACTGAGCCATGAATAAATATAAAAAACACGATAAAGCAATAAAGAAATTTAATTATAATGCCTCAATTATCCTTATGTTCTGATATATCAATTAGTTACATAACGATGCACTGTTATTTACAATCAAGTAATATTATTTCATAGAGAAAAATTAATTCTGTCTTTATACTCAAAATATTCGAAAAATTATTGAACTGCTTCAAATTGCTAAAAATGAAAAGTGCATCAATTATTTGAATCAAACCAAACATTCAAATCATTACTTATTCAGTGCTTACATTTGTTTACATTCAAACAATGTATATTCGTTTTCACGAAAAAATGAAGTTTTTTTTAAAGTTATAATTTTTGATCATTTGATTACCCATAACAAAAATGATAAGAAAAGAGCGCAAAATAAAAAGCAATTGGCATCGTTCTGTTTGGCCCGAAAAGCTTGCAAGAGCGCACACGACCTTGCAAGGTCAAAAGACACTGCAAGGATTTGAGGTGGAAAAAAGGTGGGCCCGGAGCGCAGTGTTCCCACGTGGCAGCTTATCGCTTATCCCATCAACTGGTTTGGTTAACAGACCGGAAATTTTCGAACGCCCCTACATGTATCCGAAGCGTTTATCTGTGTCGGCGATAAGGTCATCTTACCGGCTTTGCAGATGTCAACATCCACGTCAGCGGACACGGCGCGGGCGAACTTGGTGGTCGTGAGCTGCTCGATGGTAAAGCCGCGGCGGCGTCGCGCGTCACAGCCGCCGATCGACGACGCCCGCAGAAGAGCGAGCGCCAACAAAACAACAAGCGCATGCTGTCCCATCTTAAACGCACAGCCCGAGCGCGCGTACCATCTGAAGGGCACGCCTTTTCCCTTCTTTGGCTCGCTTTCCGCCGAATCAATCACATCCTTGCTTTTCCAAGGACGCGATCGCGCGACTTCGATTCATCCTCCAACATAATCCAGAACCTTGACTGCGGTTCGTTCACCTTCGTGATCCTTTTTCACCGCGGAAATACAAAAGAGCAAAGAATAAATGTTCAACCACCAAAAATGTACCCCGAACACTTTGAACTTTGTACCAATCGGCGAAAAGAAAAACGATCCCTCGAGTAAAACGGAATTTGGAAATAAGTTTCAGCAGCGGAGACGACCGTCTTGGTCTTCGTCGTCGGGGAGCTTATCGACGCGATTTCGTTTTCGCGAGCGAAGATACTGAACTCACGCTGCGGACGGTTCAAAGTTCACGGCAGTGCCGATGTATCGCTCGGTTGACTGGAGAACCGATGACTGAACACAGTGGATGTAACTGGTTCGCGAAGCGTGCGCTCGTGCATCGCTTTTGTAGGAGGGGATGCGTATCACAAGGGTGAGCAGCTGAGAGAAGAAAGTGAGAGTACGCGAGGAAAGCAGGATAGAGCTGCCGAAGAGTCAGCTATGAACAACTGCCAGCGGTTCTTATCTCCCCGTTGAGATAGCCCGAGACAAAAGGGATTGATTAGCTGCGTTGCGCGATACTCTAATCGCGCGTACCCTTCTCTCGGAAGCTCAGAGAGATCTACGATGAATTCTCCCCTCCATTTTTTGTTCATGTTTTGGAACCGAGATTTATGCTTAATGAAATCGCCGTCAAACTTGGTTCGAACGCACTTCCTGAAAGTATTTCGCTCTGGTAAAGTTGGTTCAATGATATTGCGAGGCACAAATTGAGGATTTTAGGATAATATGGGATTTATAAAAATCAATGATTGGATGCGTTAGCTCGAAAATCATGATTTAGTATTATTACGAATAAAAAGATATTCGTTTAATATTACTTAATACATAAAGAAAACATAATTTCGAATAACTATTATACAACTAACCTTTGGTTGTTCCAGCTGTGCTCGCTCGTTCTTTCATTTGTTCGTATGTGATTTCCTCCAATTTATCTAACAGTAGGGGACAAACCTTTCCTGTATTCTTTCACTAAATGATGGGAATACTAATCGGTGACACAAAATCAGAAGCGATACAAAATAATAAAGCATGATAAAAGCTTTGTTTATATTTTATTTGAAAAAAACGTCTGAGAAATGTACAATAGAAAGATGGATATAAAAATAACGTTAATCTTAAAGCTATAATACTTATTAAGATCAAACTTAAGCGATCGTAACTAGGTAACGAATGTTCGTATTATGTACAGAATGTATACGTTGTTCAGTTTATGAAATGACACTGAAAAGCTATCGCACCACTGCGATGATAACGATGATCACGATTAAATTAATCATAAATTATAAATAACGTTAAATAATGGTGTCTGCGCTACTAAGCACGATACAAATAAATTATTTGAACACAAGTGCGGAGTTTGTGTGTATGTGTGTGTGTGAGTGCGACGTGACAAATGTGCATGCACAGGCATAGAACGACAGCGATTTTCAGTGTCATTTCGTGAACCAGATCTCGCTTGCTTATACAAAGAAACGCGTGGCAGAAAAAACAGCCTTCGCTAAATTTCAAACAAGAAGGATCGAAAAGAACACAATCTATCACAACAATGTTACATACTATTAATTGGCTCAACTAGGCCAAGTCATTGTTCTTTATCTGCTCTTTGTCTGAAATATTGCTCAATTCGACAATTCCTGCATCAAAGACCGAAAGTTAATAACGCCTACGATTGGTGAAAATGGGTTTTTCATCGTCTTTTTTTAAGACGCAACATATTGTGTTATTTACGTTTTGCGCTGATTTCCAAGACTAGTATGACTCGAAAGTTGATCTTTCTGATCGTGGAGTCGAGTTTCATTTGTTTGGGAGAGAGACAGAAGAGAAAGATATAAAACTCTACAAAAGGGCTAAAAATGGAGAATGAAAGAGCCGGTTTATTGCACGCCTTGAATTTATATTGCAATCGGCCAATTCTCATCGAGCTTATAGAGTTTTATAGCTTCTCGCCGCTGAGGTTCAACACGTTGTAGTAAGAGTGATCGGGGAACCTATCCAATTCGATGTACTCCGTTTCGTCGAGCAGCAGACCTTCCGAGAGAGAAACTAGCTCGGTGAATGTTGGCCGTCGCATAGGATCCTTATCCCAGCAGTAAAACATTATGTTATACAATTCTCGTTTGCAGTGCTCTGGCCTCTCCAACCGATAACCTTCGCGGACTTTTTTCATTACCTGAAACAACGCAGCGATATTAGCTATAACCTTGTACTTGACGCAACTCACATTTAATATCCGCAATTAAAAAGTGCTTTGTTTGTACCTCAGCTGCTCGCAAGCCAGGATACGGCGTCGAACCAAGCGTTACAATTTCCCACATCAATACGCCGAAGCTCCAGATGTCAGATTTAACAGAGAAAATGTTGTCGTACAGGCTTTCTGGAGCCATCCATCTGATAGGAAATCGACCCTCCGACTTCCTCTCGTAAATCTGATTCAGCGCGATATCTCGAGCAAAACCGAAATCGGCAACTTTGCAAGTTCGATCTTCGCCTATCAGGATGTTTCGCGCTGCGAGATCCCTGTGGATGATCCCTTTAGATGCCAGGTATTCCATACCTTTGGCAATCTGTAATAACAAGAAAATGTAATTTGTTATCTTTCTGATTTTAAATCAAAAAATACAATGTTCCATTTTATTTCATTTTTTAAATCTGATATTGACCTGATAAACGAAACCGGTAAGATCTCTGGACGTCAAACAGCTTCCACCGTGGCTTCGCTCCTCTCTGGAATTCCGGAGGTAACTGTGAAGTTTGCCACCGCTTACGTACTCCAAGATAACAAATATGGGTTCGCGGTCGGTGCAGCAACCGAGCAACCGAACCACGTTTGGATGGGGATCTAAAGTTTTCATAACTTTGAGCTCTTGTAGTAAATCGTTTCTCTCGACTTCCGTAGCACTCTCCTTGACAGTTTTCACCGCAACTATACTAGCACCAGGTATGCCGTCTATGTCAAGAGCTTCACACTTATAAACTTGTCCAAAACAGCCTTCACCGAGAATGCTGAAAACCTATAATGACAAAATGCAAAGTTAAACCCTGACAAAGAATATTATAGAAAGATTATCCCGTAAGATTTTATGCAATTCCATTGAAATTGTTATTCTAATGAATGCAATAAGATGTATTAGAAAAAACAACAATTATAAAAATCACTTCAGATATTTGTTTTTGTTTCAAAATTAAAAATCAAGTCTAATGATGAAACAATTTTTAACAGCTTTTTCGACATCTAAATATTATTAATAAAACACCATTAATTCATTAAAATATTTTATCTGTTCGTTTTTTATATCTTTACATAAATTCTAATTTTTGTTTAATCAAATCAGATTTTTTCTAAAGAATGAAGTGTTTCTTTTTTGACAAAATCTTTTAATCCAAATCACATTAAATATGAATTATGGTCTTTGATGAAATATCAATATAATAGGAAAGTATTATTCTATAGAATTGAGGAAAAGAAGCAATCAAAGCATTTGAAAAAAGTGAGTAAAGTCAGTCCGAAATATAAAAATACCTTTATCCTGTGCCTAGGAAACTCCCATATATCTTTGGACGGTTTTTTTAGTGGACTGGCCTGATTTTCTTTTTCCCAAGCTTCGTAACGATTGGAAAGGGCTTTCGGCCCTCGCCATTTCTTCAAAACAAACGATGGATCGTCAGATACATTGGATTCACTTGGAGACGCTGGTTCTTTCTGTAAAACAATTGAATTTTAAAAAGTATTGAATAGTATTATAGCGTTAATACAATGAAACATTATTTTATAATATGCTTTTAATATTCCTCTTACATATGATTTTAATAATCTTCAGAGTTAATGCATTTAATATACACTCTATTAAAAAATGATTGGTTTTTCTCATGTATTGAGTACATTATAAATTACAGTGCATTCTTCATACATATTTAATGCTCAAATTTCACATTCACCGTCTTTATCATGCAAACTATATCCAAAGTTATCAGCATATCATTTGACTTTAATATTAAATATTTGTCTTTATTACCTCATTATACACCCATTTTTGCTGATTTTTCAGAAAAGAAGTTCAAAGACAAATCATTTAGTTTTTATACAAAATGCAGAAGCACTTTAATCAAAGTTATTTTATAATCCATTCATTCTTAAACATGATTAAAAAGTAAGAATTTCTTTCTAAATGCTTTCGAGTAAAATATTTAATGGAAAATAAATGTTCTCTTAATTAAAGTTAAATAAAAAATAATAGTAATTGAAAAAGACTGACCGATTTTTCAGTCGATTTTCTTCTGTTCTGACAAAGTTTGTACTTCGTGACCCAAACGATAGTTATTAGCCCAATGAGCAAGGCCAATAAAACAACAATCGGTATCAAAATCATAATGAGCTCCCGCGGCGCAGGCGTTACTTCGCTGGGCCCGGTTTTGCTGCTCGAAACCTGATCGTTCTCGATTTCGCTCGACGCATTATTTTCCTTTGCTTTCGGCTCCTGAATTTTATCCGACTTGCTATCGGTTTTCTTGCTTTTATCTTTATCTCGAGTTTCGCTTTTTATTTTCTCATCAACGAAGCCACTTGTCGTTGAGTCTGAAGTTGGAAAGGATTCCTCGCTCGGAGGCGCAAACGTTTCAGGCTTCAATCTTGTAGGCCAGTTTTTCTCTATAGGCGGCAAACCAGGTTGCGTTTGCAAGGATGAAATCGGTGGCACTGACGGCGGTCGGTGATAGTTTTGCAAATTAGTTGACAAACCTACGAAGGGCGGCGGCCGTAAACGAACTGCTCCGCCATGTTGACTAGAAAAGATATTTCTGTGGAAAAACGTTTCATTATTTTTTCTCTTCAACTTGAACATTTTCAATGTATCAATTTGTTTGAATTTGTCAAAACTGCGAATGACCAACTTTTTTTGAAACAATATTCTTGAAATATATTCTTGAAATTAATCAAAATAAACTAATCAATTTACATTGGATACATTTCATTTCCTTAAATAAGAATAACTTTCAATAATTCGCGTTTCTAAGAAACACAGAGTGGAACTTAAAATGGTGTTGTGTTTTATGAGTAATTCATGCATATTTCATGACAGAATAATTTCGCAGGTTCTTGCGTAATGTTTACTATAAATTATAATTTCAAGGTATAAAATGCATTGAAGAGCACTGTCGGTATCTCACGCAAAAAAGGCCAAACTTCAATTTGAAATATAAAGTAAAAGTGACTAGCAATAAAGTCGATGAACCCGGACACCGGCTCGTTCAAAAAATCATCGCTGAGTCACCTCAGCGTAACTTTTATCATACCAAAATTCGACACATCAGCGGAATAAGTTATTACGATTGATGGAAATACTTGTTTTGCTCCTTCGCAGAGCTTTTTCTCCAAGACATTTTACTTTATTTTTAGTTTGAAATAACAAGTTTTTTTGCTGAATGCTTGAATAAATTATCACTGAATAATGATCGATAGTAAACTGTAAAACTCACCCAGAATGTCCGTTATCTGGTGATGAACTGTTTCTAATAATCACGTAGACTTCGGATTTAACTGTGAGTTTGCCATCCGAGACGGTAACGTAGAGAAACATGTTTTGTCCACTCTGAAAAAATGTCATATTAATAGCAAAGATCTAAGTTGATTAGTTCATAAATATGCGAAATCGGACGTTTGCAAAAAAAAAAGAACGCAACTGAATAACTCACGTAGATTAAAATGAAATATCAATTTCATTATTGAAGAAAGTATGCAGATCATAATAGAGTAGCTGATAAGGTAGGTTTAAAGTAATCGTAATGTACTCGCATGAACTTGTTAGTATAAATAATTATAGCTACTCGAAAAGCATCTTCAATATACTCGCAATAAAAGCTGCACGACGTGGCAATTAGGATGAACATGTATTATATAAAATACAACTTTATTACTCGGAAATGGTCGGGGTACCGCTAGTTATGGGCAAAGCAGCTCGCAGTTGCGTTTTAAGCAGCAATGTTAATTACTGAATCCGAGATCATTGCGTTTTAAAATCAACATTACGCGCGAACGAAGCAAAAGTTTTCATTTAAATAGCAACGAAGATTTTTGCAGTTCACTTGAAAACCCTAAGCTTTGGTTTTAAAGAATATTTCATCAACGTGTATACTAAATGTTGCATTAATCACACAATTATCTAAAGAAGTAATCACGTCATTTCTTATTATTTATATTATGAATAAAAGAGCATTTTCAAATCTATCAGAAAATTCTAAAACAAAAGAAAAATTTCCATATTTAACTCACTAGAGTAATATTCAAAATTCTCAAAAATATTACTTTTGCAATTTTATAATAAAAAATTTAATAATTTCATTTTCCCATTTTGCCATTTAAATATTTGTATATCTTATATCACAAATACTATATCTGCTGTGAAATAAAACATATGCCTTTTTTACATTTTAAACATCAATATCATTCTTAATCAAAATAGTAACTTTTTAAATAAAATATTTTTATGTTTTATAAAACACAGTCCGACCTTTATAGAAATATGTATTACAGTTCTACAATTAGAAACTGTTTTTTGTAACGTCAGAGATATTTTCTAATAAGATGATTTTCTTTAATTAAGTTTTCAAATTGTTTAAAATGGAAACTCGAGATGAACGATTACTTTTGAAATGTTTGTTGATAATTTAACATAAATGTGCAGCATATATGCGCGTACGCAACATTACTTTTATAATCCAGGATACCATCTTGGTTTTTATATATTTCAATTATTACTTTCGATTATTTTTTTAACATGTTTTTTTTAAATAATGATATATTATAATTACAATAATATTTTAGAAATACATTTTTTGAAAACATTTTTTAAATAAATTAAATGTCAGAATTTATTACTCTTTTAAACTTCTGAATAAATTTAGTGGTTTATGAAATCATATATATGTAATTAGACATATATGTTTCATATATATTTTGTATAGGTGTTATGTTTTATATATGGTCTATATATAAGTCATTTATGTTACATAGTCTTACATATATACAGATATGTCCTATATCTCTTACACATAAGATACATATACATATAAAATCCATATATGTCTCATACATATATTTCATATGTATCTAACAGAAATAAAAACTAAATTAATTACAATATAATTTATACCTTTATTATAAAATTAACTAAGCTCATTCTTTCAAAAATATTCACCATTTTTGTAATGAAATTTCCATCATTGACACACTTAAAAGAACTACTTTTTGAAGAGTTATAAAAGAAAAAAACACAAAACAACGTTTTAAAAATGTGATCAAAGCGTTATAAATCTAAACACTAGTCTTTGTATTTTTTCTTTTGAAAATTAAACTTCACTACAAAGTGAAGCAAATAAAAGTTACAAAGTCATCCTGAATGTACTAAAACTCGTTCAATAATATTATACAATTGAGTACAATCCTTTTTTAATTTTGTCAAACAAATAATGTTTGTTCATTTCCACTATTTAAAATTGTAATATACAAAACAGATGTAATTGCTGTGTTTGAAAGAACACAATACACATAATAATTATTTGAAATTTGTGGCGAAATGAACAGATTTAAGAGCATGTATGTTTGTACCCTTTGTTTGAGAGACTCGTTAATGTGTATAACGCCAGTCATGTTGTCGATGGCGAACGGCAAAGGCGATTGATTGTTTTCGGAGGTTAAATAAGAAGGACCCGGTTCCAGGCCGTAGATGAGTTCCTTGTCCTCTTCGTCGCCGGCGTGAACTCTGGTCACAACAGTGCCGACAGGTTCCGAGTCCGGAAGTATCCATTCTCGTTGCAAATGCATATACGGTGGCGTGTTGATCTTCACTCGGTTGTTCGAATCACCATCTGTAATTGAAATATTCGCATAACCATTTGTACCGCTGGCAAAAAGCGGCGATTCATTTTCAGTCAACATTCTTCGCGTCTTCTTCACCGCTATGAAGAAATAACAGACTTTTCAACCAGCCGTCAATGATTGCCTTTTCAGTTCATGTTTGTACTATTAATTTAAGTTAATTGCGCGATCTTGATAAAACTACAGCAAAATAGTTTAGAGTTGCAATTAATGGTTTCTGATTGGACGCTCGCTTATCGTGTCGATGATTAGGTAATTTTCGCCTCGGACAATTGTATTATTTATACGCGAGAGAAAAAGAAACATCAAGATACGCAGAGCAGAAAGTTGAGAGATTGACCTTGATATGCACCATTATAGATTTTGAGATCAGTTCGGGAAGTAGAGTATGACAGTACAAGTGATTTACTCTGCACGCAACATTAGATTTTTGCCCGACAAATGAAACTGTTTTGGAGAACGCCGATAAATAATATCCAGTTTATCGCAGGCTCGCTATTTCGTGGAGACGCAGCATGCTGTTTTGTTATCTATCTTGCGTTCATCTATTATATAAATTGCTTTGTTTTCATTCCGATAGTAGTGTCACTGGTTATCCGAACGATTTTGTAATGCATTTTTTTCTTTCAAGTTCATTAACGCAAGTTTATATGATAGATGGTTGTTTACTTGAAGTTTCACAAAATCACAAATTTTCAGTTCAGCGAAATAGTTTCCAATTCGATTTTCTGCTTTAACTGAGTATATTCATTTGTCAACTCATAATTTTATCTTTCTTTGCGCTGTATGTATTTTTTAATGTCTTTTTTTCAACGAGCTTTATTCTTTATTATTCATTTTTAAGTCTTGAAGTTAAATATGTAGACGAACATGAAAATTATTTTTAGAAAACTGACTCGAGCACATTGACTCTTTTTTACGTTGTAAAAAGAGAAACTCAAACGATAAGTATTGAGCACAAGGTTAATTTGTATTTTTTTGGTTAGAAACACAGCTTGATATTAAATTAATTCAGTCTCTTTACGCGTACTTTGTTTTTAGTCTAAAAAATTGATTCTTCGCCAAACTGTCAACTTTTGTCTTACTTTCATAATATTTTCCTCGCGATCGTGAATCCATTTATAGAAGTGCAATTTGAAAACGATTATTTTTATTTATCAAACAAGTTGCAATTGATTGAAAAATCAGTTGGCCCTGGTGAATAATCATAATAATTACTTCGTCGAACCCAGCTGCGTGCTGCTAAATCGTATTGTTGGCTGTCTTCATTCAATCACACTTTCATTGTCCCACTTTCTCTTCTCCCTTTTATTTGCTACGATTTAACAGATGTTAATCAACGAATCGACGAGCTTCGATCGCATTCTATGACATTCTGTTAATCAATCGCAATGAATCAATCATTCTCCTAACGTCAAAATCTATGAAAAGAAGCTAATGATTGCAATGCAGTTGAACATTCTTCCCGGATGTTTTGCATACAGATGAAAACTTGTCGCGACTTGTTTCAATGAAACTCTCGGGATTAAAATACATTTCTTTACAAATGCAATTTGTTTCGGTTGAAATGTATGTAAAATACACATCAACATTGTTCTGCTTCTACGAATTCAATTTAAAAAATAAAAAAATGATCATCATGTAAATTACGAAAATGACGGATTCGAAAAGTATAAAAGAAACAGTTTGATTTTAACCGAAAGTAAAAGTTGTGTTCGGGAGGCTAAAGGATTTTAG
The DNA here is from genome assembly GCA_022817045.1 of Psix sp. ZL-2020. Classification (NCBI taxonomy): domain Eukaryota; kingdom Metazoa; phylum Arthropoda; class Insecta; order Hymenoptera; family Scelionidae; genus Psix; species Psix sp. ZL-2020. The sequence goes on along the minus strand of JABFQD010001773.1, from coordinate 6,433 downwards.
GTGGTTAAAAAACACATCAAAAAGTGTGACAAAAAGAGAAAGTATCGTTGAAAAATTGTATTAGACTTCTATTTACTCGATGAAATGTTTGTATCAATTTGATCATCTTTTATCCTTCAGTTATGAAACTTCTTTGCTCTCAAGATTGATTCAAAATGCAGAATAGCTTGTCCATTTGCTAATGATAATATCTTCGTCCAGTTAATGACCTTTGCGAAATAAGGAATTCAGTTTTTGCGTGAAAATTAAAACCAGAAAGATGCAAATGTTATCATCGCATTGTGTACAGTGAAATACAGGTTGTTCATTTTGGTATAAGAAAAGTAGACACTTGACTTAATGATTAAATTAAAAACATTTTTTATCATTCAATTTTCCTTTGTACAGTTACTCGATCTCCATTTCGTCAACAAATTTCATTCGGCGATAACTTTCGAATCAAAGAGCACATTTAACTTGTAAAATTGAATTATGTTTACGATTAACATCAATTAATGCTGACGCTCAGCTCACCGATAAAATATAAATAATCTTAGAAAAGATAACACGAGCGAGACGCGCAAGTAAAAATGTATTTTTCGATGCAGATGTATCCGTCGATCTCGCCTCTCCGGCCGAATAGAACTTTCACTTGGGTAATTCCAACCTTACGTTCAAGGTACTGCTTCATTTTCGTACAACTAAATTCCTGCCGATTTCATCCACACAACAATCCCGGATGTCGCCAAGCGAAAGTGCCAGAGCATCATTTACGTTTATTCTTTTTTTGAATTTTCATTAAATATTTCATTTTGCTTTAATACTTTTTTGTAATTCAATTTTAAAGGAATTTACTTTTCACACAAACATATTTACTATCAAAATTGAATAAACTATGATTAGAAAATATTCGCAAAAATACTAATTATTAGTTTTAAAATTGCATATAAAATATGTTAAAATTGAAGTAGTGTTTAAATATTAAAAAGTGTGTTTATAAATGAAATTCTCAACTATTCTGCAGTCGTTTGTTTGGCTTTCTTTTCGTACACAAGCTGGAGTTTAAATGTAAAAGAAATTAGTTAGGAAAAGCAATTTTGCTGAGACATTAAAATAAATGCCAAGCAAAGGTTAAGATAGCAGTACACATAGTTTCTTGTGGACTGTCTGGTGACCTGATTGTACTGTTTGCAAAGTGTTTGTACAACATCTATCGTGTTTCCGATCATGTCAATTTCAAGCAGACCTGCGACCCATTAATTCATTCAAAGTAAAAGAACCGCCGAAACGTTCATTCACAATGCGCATGTCAATCAAGAGTTAACTGAACTTCGGTGCTTCAGATATAATTTCGGCGAACATTCCTTCCACTTTTACGGAAAAGAAGTAACGGCACAGAAATATTATTCGATCGACGACACACGATGGATTCAAAATTTAGCTCTTACCACAAATTAAAATTCAGCCCATCAAAATGAATCTGTTAAATTTGCTAGATTTATTTACATTCCTGTGTGTTGTTATTGGTAAAATTCACTTTTAAAGCCAGCAGTTCCGTGATGATGAAAAAAAGGACAAAAGATTACGCAACCTTGGCCTCGACTGAGGAACCATCCTCGAATGACGTCAGTCAAGTTTTTTTGCCTATATTTCAATTCCAATAGAAGTAAAGGCAATATGCGTGTCGCTCGTTCATTCATTCGCTTTTAAGATATAATCTATGATGATGACGTCGGTTCGGGAAAACGTTTGCGCAATTCAAGTTTTGAACTTTCAATAACTTTTCACTGGTTCAAGGAACGAAGGAAAGAAAAGAAATTATAAACCAATTAATGTAAGTTACTTTCTAATTTAATTTCATACAAATTGTATCAACGCTCAATGAGACTCGAGTCTGTTGATAAAAATGTTGCACTTGCGAATGCGAGAATGTCTATATCAAGATTTTACAGCTCGGAGCATGATCTTAAACTTGTCTGTTGATGTATAATGAGAGGTATCGAGCAATAAAAACTGTAGCAAAATTTTGTACACAGTAGTTGAACTCGTAAGACCACTCGCTATAAAACATGCGAGCGTGATCCACCTGTTACCTCGAGCATTCTCTCATTAAAAGTCTCAATTAAATTCTCACCAGATCGCACGATTCGCTCGTTTATTACCGGTCATTTGTCAATACACGGACACAAATTCTTCAGTCGTTCAAAATTGTTCAATTACTATACTACACGAGCGAAAGGAATAGTATGTTTTACTGGGTAATCAGTATTTCTAGCTGACCAAGTTTAACAAAATTTCTTAACAAACTATTCATTATTAATAATTGCAACAAAGATAAGTAGAAATAAAAAATATCAAAGTCGAGAGGTTGAACAAATTATGTTACAACCATTTTTCATTGAGAGAATCCAAAAGAGGAATTGTTATAAAAAGTATGAAAATAATTTTGTAAAAGTGTTCTTTTAGTAAATTCATAGATATAAAAAATCTGTCAAAAGATGAAGAAGTTGTTGCGTAGTTTTTGGTGTCGGACTTTCTCTCGATTGGAGAGCTTCTTTCGGTTGGCTGAAGAGCCATCGAGGAACGTACCAACATCGGCGATGAAGATCGGCAGGAGGATCGCCACGATAGCAATGGTCCTGTAGAGGATCATCGCTGCTGGTCGGTCGCGCAGAGGCTTCGGAGGCAGGAGCCGGCGGGCGCCGGTGTCGCATCGGAGCTCGCCGCCAGGTGCTCGCCAGCTCAGCTGCTGCTCATTGTCGGCCCGGATCGCGTGCCACTTTTACCGCGCGAGCACTTATTCCGTGTCGCGCACTTTGTTGTTTATCCAGCCAGACGAGCGCCGGTCAAGATAGATCGGCTGCTATCGGTTCGCATCGACTCGACATCCTTTTCCACTTGTCGACTCGACTTCTTCACTATTTCATCGCCTACTTTTTCACTCCAAAATGACCACAACTTTGAATTAAACACACAACTTTGTTTAACTGAAGAACAATTGGTTTTCTAGTCAGTTTCTAATTCGGTGATTAGAAAATGCCTTTGTTCTTAGTGGATTTTCTTGTTTAATTTTCATCCGATGGTTGGTCGAAGAATTTAGAGCCACAGGAAGAAAGGGATGAAAAGTGTCATGTCAAACGAGTTTGGCGAACGCGACAAAAATGGATTTCGAATTTTGGGCAAGAAGGACTGTTCGCACAGAGACTGGACACGAACACTCGACGGTACACTTCGGCCGACTATCGAGGTGTAGCTGTGTACAGTCACCATGACCATGGTCAGGAAGTGGGAACCAACATGGCGTCTGGCGAACGGAATAGCCGTCACTACATTCACTTTCTTTCCGATGATAACCGAACCTTTGACGTCTTCGCGCGACAATTTTTTGAACAATTGATTTCAAGTTCAATCTGGTTCTATTAAAAAAAACAATTTGGATTTAAAAAATCAAGTTTGTAGGAGAAAAACCGAGGAGACGAAATAAATAAGCGAAAGACGTTATTTTGTTTAAAAAGTACTTTATTTAATTTTAATTCAACATTTACGTAATTGAAAAATGTAACAAAATACAGAAATTTGTATTATTCAAATAAATATTTAATATTCAAATAAAATATAAATAAATACATATGTATATGTATACATTAAACATTATTCAATAAACAATAAGTATACTAAGTTAGATATTCAAATAAATTACATTGTACCATTATGCAAAATTATTACATCTTTAAAATTGACTCCATTCCGAAGTAAAACAATGTTGAAAATATTATTTCGAATGTCATATCTAATTTTGTTATTTGAAGCTTTCATAAAACTACATTCACAGAATGATATTCTTGCAAAATCATAATCACACTGTAAAGTAAATATCAATGTAAAGTAAATTCAATTGTTTATAAATAATAAAGTTGAAATCCACAGGTTTATTAATGTGAAATTAACATCAAAAACAATCTGACAATGAAACCTATTTACATGAATATTTTACTCAAATAACAATTTATTAAACGATTCTCAATTATTGAAGTATCGAAAATAAAACCAAATACTAGATTGTTAAATATACACATTGTTTAGAATTTTATATTGATGCTCCAAAGTTCAGCAACTAATCCGAAATGATTTTTCCAAGCGCAACGTTTAAAAAACTAGAATATCTACTGTTCTTACCAGTTTCTTCTGGTACAATATGGATCAGACTTTAACAACATTATTTAATGCTCGCTAAAGTTAAATAAACGGGTCAAGTTTATTTGAATGTTTAAAACCTCGTTTTTGATATCGTTAAGCAATATGAATCGTATTTTTCAAAGCAACCAGAAAACCTTAGAAAATACTCCAAACACATTCCTCAGATATGATTTAATCTCAGCAGAGCATTTTTAAAGCATTATAATTCCAAGTACATGATTTCTCTTTCTGAATTTCAAGTGCACGCGCTTTATGAACGATTCAGATAGAAAAGTAATTCAAAGATAATTTTCATTTTGTGCACAGCGTGCTGGTTAGCGATGTTAACTAAACATTTCACATTTCAGAAATTTCGAAACCTTATATTTCATTTAAAACGATGTGGACGGCATGAAACAATTACCAAGGCAGCAAGATTCGAAAGAATTATGAAATGACTCGTTTGAAATTCAAAGCCAATTATCATAGAAAACAGTGTCGCATGAATGCATCGGGTTCAGTTTGAATATTAAATTCATGTAAAACATAAAGACCTGTAGTGTAAAGATTGGCCTTATCTGCTCGACATTTCATCGAATTTGCACGTTGTGTGAATCTCGCGCTGGTCACGAATTACGCTGCGAGTAGTTTGAGAATTAATGCAGTTTTGCTCCGTTTAGCTGAGAAAAAGCTTTGCCTAATGAATAATCCAGTTGAGATAATCTGCATATTTACGCAAGATAAGGCGCATCGTTGAAACTCGTATAGATTTTTCAACTGATAACTAACGATTAAAGCGAGAGAATAAAGAAATGTTACACTGAGTTTTGAAAAATAAAAAGAAAAAAATCGAAGTGTTTATTTTATAGAATATAGCAATGAACTTGACTAAAAAGAAAGCTTACAAGCTCAGTTTTGGAAACTGTTAAATATAAGCAGAAATAACAAATAAAAAGGTTTGATTAATTTTGTATTAAATAAATGAAATGTTAAGTTGAAATAATTGAAATAAGAAAAAAGTATAAAACATAATAGACAAATATGCTTGTAACTGGGTGAGCGCAATAATAAATGACAAGCAATTACATTTTTGTTCTGTTTTATATATAAGAAATACAACGTTCAGTTTTGAGCGTGCTGTAACCAATAATTCCCCAACAAGGCTGAAAGGAGCCGAATAGAAGTAGCAGCAGCAGTATCAAGTGTGTCTATTATAAGTGTGTAACCTATTACACGTGTCGTTTCATTTTGTCAACCCATAAATCATTCAACTGTAACTTTATTTTATTAAACTACAATGAGAAAAAAATTACACGTCTGCGGTAACATCACATTTTGAATTATTAATATTAAAAGAACATGAATTAAACATTATTGTATATCATTATAGCTACAAATTAAAAATCAGTTAAAATTACTAATACTAATAGTATACAATCATACAATGCTCTCTGATGAGGAGAGGAAAAAAAGGAGAAAAAAATGAAACAATCAGGTTAGTCGTATTATATAGTCGTACAACAGAAATCTTCGTCTCGTTCGAATTAGACTCTCTCTCTTGCACTCTCTCTCTCTTTTTTGAGTACTCGTAAATCATTGTAAACCAACATTCATCATTCACCAGCTCTCGCGAACTTACTCGATGTCTTTTCTTACGATAGAAAAGAATATATTTATATTGTGTGGAGAACGGACGAAAGGAAAACTTAAACGAAAAGAAAGAAAATTTAACAGGACAGTAGACGAAGAAAAGATAATCGATAATAATTAACGACGACAAACAAAGGATAATCTGTATCGAATCGGTCGATCGAACAACGCCGCCACATTTTATATTACAAACATTGACATGTATATATATATACTTAATCCGTTACTAAAATATACATACCTAATATCATTTTACGTAATAATATAATATATATATTTATATATATTCATGATCGCAGCTGCATTTATTGTTTCGTTTTATGCCGTGGTTTTATATCTATTTAGTTTGTCCAATTTCGATTTGCGCTTTCGTATCTTTCTCGCGATCCATTACTCGATTCTCCTGTTCCACTTTGTCGGGAATTATCGTTAAGCTCTATCTCCTTTTTCATTATCATTATTATTAGTGTTTTTGTCATTTTTTCAATTTTTCATTTGTTTGTCTTTTCTTCATTCATTTCAACAAAATAAACTCTAACTCGTGGTGTAGTATTCAAAGTTATCTTCAATAATTACATCATAATTGTATATACATACGCGTGTTATACATATACGTGTATATATATTT
>JABFQD010001772.1:0-17160 GCA_022817045.1 Psix sp. ZL-2020 | reverse complement strand
GGTTGGTCCTGTTCCCTTCACCAATTCATACCCCCAACACCACCCACAACCTCCCCATCCCCCAAGTGAGCCAATAGTTAGGTACATGTTAAAATCCCATAAGGCCCCCCCCCCCCACTACCATGTGAGCCAATAGTTAGGTAGCCCTACTACTTTCTGCTAATAAATTTATACAAAGGTACTGTATGTTTATCTTCTATAAGAGTTCCAATTGTTCATAACTTTATTCATGGACATAAGTTAGTTTTAGCAAATGTTTATGTGTTTTTTAGATAAACGAGATCTACGACCTGGTGCGTCTTTTAACGTACGCCGAACTTGCGCCAAAGATATTGCAGCCAAATATATTTATCCTGAAAGCGTACTTATATGTGCGCTTTTTTGATGCCGAATGCGGAACTACGTCGTTGAGTGGAACGACAATTTGCAGCAGTGTTGGAGCGAAACGTCAAAGCATGGGACAATAGCGATCTCGTGGGGCGTTATCAAACATCTCCTTGACAACTAAGACGTTCTTCAGAGAACTCCTGGTGGATCCATGGTACATGAAATGGTCCACTGTTGTTTGTTTCTACTGGAACCAAGGCTTGATGAAGAAAATATTTCCCACGGTCCTGTGTAACAGATGTTGCTGGACGTTAAGGTTCAACAAGACATCTCCACACTTCATAAGTGGGATTTTTTCAAATGCGACTCGGCTGATCACATTATTGCACATACGCAAGTGTCTGTGTGGTGGATGTGTGAGAAATGCGATGGTGTTCGGTGCATGCGAGCATCACAAGACCTCAATGTGAATGTTGTTCGTCATGAACACGTTGGCTGCAACGGCACTGGACAGTGGGTACGAATGAGCGAGAGCGAAATGAAAAAATGGAAATCGCTGAACCATTTCACTAAAATGCAATGTCAAAATTTAGACGACAGCTTTGCCACAAGAAAGGCCAGTTGCATAAAAAGCAAGGAAGGAAGTTCCTCGCTTTTGTTTTTGATGTGTTAAAAAACGAGATTCCTATGTTTTTATTCAATCAAAATGACATAATTCCTTTTTATAGAAACCAGGCATGACAAGTCAACTTTTCACATCACAGTAGGTAAGTATGAAGAAAAAAAAATTAAAAACATGTTCCAGGCAAAGAAACTTAAATGAAAATTACGACTGATACAATTAGAGGTGCTTTGATAATGGAATACTGAAATGTATGTATTCAACTAAATTAGATTATTAGACTACTAAATTAGAACACAACAAGAATCAAGACATCGAGGAATTTTTTCTACTTTGCCCGATTCTATGGTTCAAAAGTAGATTAACAATCTGTTGTCGTAATTTCGGTGTTTAGTTCATGTCAGTGAAAGTGGGTAGAAATACAAAAATTAGAAAAGCTAAATAGAGATTATAGCCTCTTATTTACGGGTAGCGTTAAATCATAAAATATATACAATGCGCAGTATAATATTATTATAGCCTGTTAAAAAAATAAATTAATAGGTATTTTGCATGCAATGCTTTGTATTTCAGGTTTTTTTGCGAGCGACCACCTGCGATGATTGTACGTGGTAGGCCAGTTGACTGCTGTAATGTTCTTTCCAATATAGTTACAATATAGTGAGTAGAAGCTTGGAAGTTATGTTCCGTTAATACAAGATTCCGTTCGAAGTAAATCTTTAAATTTTCCGGCTGCTAATTATCGATTTCGACCTGGATGCAGAAATTTTCATTTTTCATATTGTTCACTTTATATTGTTCAATCCGGTTACCGGATTTAAAGTTTTCGGCATGATGCTTCCTTGAATCTTCTAGAATACTTTCCTGGAAAGCCAGAATACAATTCTACAGAGCCACCTTGAAATATAATAGCTCAATGGCCACAGCTTTTCAGTGCCCAATAGCTGGAGCTGTAGCTGGAAATTACTTATTATGTTTATTTGTCAAAACAAATATAAAGTCCTTATATAGGTGTATGCTCGCCACAACTTGTTGAGTCTATTCCTCGAAGTAGAATTTCTTGTCGTTTCATATTTCATTGTACAACAGTTAATTAACAGTTAATTAAGGGTATAAAAACATGAAGTGATCTTTTTTATGAATAAACGACACGAATTATATTAGTAATTTTACACATGTCAACGACGAAAATCAGTTGTTTTTTAGCCAATTATAATTACATGTCTTTTTTGTGGATCAGACTTGTTTAAAGTGTTTAGGTCTCATTAGTTTGAAAAAGTTAATTAAGTGTGCCTAAAAAAGTGTAGGCGGGAATACTCTGATGCAAAAGATTCAATAATACATTTATTTTTTTGTTGAAGTTTTCGATTAATAAAGAGGCCGAATTATATGAAAAGAACTTTATTCTACGAGAGTCTGAATAAGAATGAGAATATAGCAGTTTGCAAAAACAAAAAATATGAACGCATGAGAAACACAGCGCCACCACAGGTGTACAAAGATGTCGTGCTCTCGCTGTAACCTATATTACCGACCATCAGTCTATCATAATAAAAAATCTTACAAGTATATGTATATATATATATATGTTTAACAAGTTTCAACATTTTTATGAGTAAATCTGTGTTAACAATCTATATAATTTGAAATGGGTGTCATTTTACCTAGAATGTTTATAGAACATTATTGTAACAAATTATATTTTGTACTTATATTTGTTAACACAACGATCCATTCAATTGCATCCATTAAGAAGCAGTCAAGTCAGCAGCATTTCAGCTTAATTTACTTGGTGGAAGAAAGCCTTAAGTTTTTTTTATCTTACAGCCTTAAGTGTCAGACAGGGTTATATAACGTATGTAATTTGTTACGATACCATATATTTATAACATTCAGTTACCTTTTATTACTTATTAAATTCAAGGGTAAAATTATACTCATAAATTTGTGGTTTTCTCCATAGCACTTCAACTCGAAATATTGTAACGACACAAGTCTTTCATCAAAGTGTCAGATAGGTCTATAGTAAATTTAAATTTCTGAAGAGCTTTCTTTAATAAACTTTTATCAACAGAATTATTTAGTATCCAACGCATGCACAGCATTTCATACAAATAGACAAAGACCAAACCTCTCAATTAGGACTGAAATTACTTGCACTGAGAAAAAGGATTCTTAACACTTAAATATACTCTCTAAATCCGAATAAGTGAATATTTACTTTGTATAAGTGAATATTCACTTATATTTAAAGTTAATAATATCATTTTCAAAAAGTATACATTCACTTATATAAAGGTTAATAATATGACTTTTCAAAAAAGTCCATATTCACGTACAATAAAAAAAATTAATACACCTTTTAAAAATAGGTAAATTCATTTAGTTAATAATTTAACCATGTAAATATCAAAACAAAATAATTCAAAATGCTTTCAATAAGTTTAATATGATTTTATATAAATTATGTTGATATTTACTTCTATGATAGAATAACGTGGTACTAAAAAATACCAAGTTTTAATAAATAAATTGTAGAAGACGAATAATACAGATAACTGATACACAGATATTGAAAAATAATGAAATTGATATATCATTTTAAGTAATTTAGATGATAAACAGTAAAAAAATCGATCTTAAGACAAATAATTTATTAACAACCAATAATATAATTAAAGACTACTAATATTAAAGTAATTAACATAAGTTACAATCACTCGCTATCGCTACACGATTCCTGAATCGTGTTAAGATTGGTATTTTCTAGATTAATATTCAGTGAAACTACCATACTGCTTGAATTGATAATTTCAATTTGAATTAATTGATAATTTGTATATAAAAGTTTCAATGAAATTATAACAATTTTCAATTTGACCGGATACTGTAAATTAAAAATAAAAAATATTTTAAACAACAAATCAAACGTTGTTATAACGTCTGATTTCGGATCACGAGTGATGATCTCTCCATCTATCACGATGTAAAAATACCGCATCTCGGTATGGCCTCCTTCCATTACAATCATGTAAGGCTGTATACTTGATTTAGCTTTTTGGCTTTTTCCTTTTGCGTACGTCGCAATATCTGTGCTTACCTATAACAAGAATAAAAATAAACGTTGATACAACGAAAAAATTTAAATGATCAATTTTAAAAGCTGATGTATAATAAGATGAAAAGAAAAAGATATTTAAAAAGAGATACAGTAATGCTGCCAGCAAAAAAAACTATTTAAGTTCGTTTTTTTTTACTTGGCCAGAGACACTGCCATGTATTTTGAAAATCAAATAATATATATCTAATATAAAATTTTGTATAATTATTCAACTAAAAATTGAATTTAATATTTTGTGAGAACTTCATGTTAGGAAATAAAACTAAGTAAAAATGTATTATTGTTGACTGACTATTACTGTATGTCGAGATTGCCCAAAAGGTTTAATCTATACTTACTGGCATATTTTTGAAAAGGTCCCGCTGAGGATTAAAATTTTCCGTTTCGGCACAACACTTTTCTTTTTTTTCTCTTTTGCCTTATCTTTCCCTTTTCTTTGCCCTTTAGCTGAATTTGATGTTGCTAACATATCAATGAGAACCAGTAAACTTTGCAATTTCTCTATAAAAATAAAGGTTAGAAAAGAATGATCATTTTTTTAAATTGATTGTAAGTAATGAGGTAATGAAGTAAAGAATTAAAAATTTGTTTGAAAAAATTTCTTATTCCATACTGTAGAATATAATTGTAGAATTTCATTGAATTATATCGTATTGACGTTAATGTTTAATTTAATTATTTATTACTCAATAAGCAATTGAAAAAATTTCAATGTAACATTTGTTTCAAAAATAATTATACAATGAATATCAATAACCTATAATCAGTAAGACCGAATAAATAAATTAACTTACCATATTACAAAAGACTAGTTAAGTACAACATTAGAATTATAACAATTACCATACAATAGTATAAAAATTACCGTTATCGTTTTGATTTTCCGATAACAGTTCTGGTCTGCATCGTTCCGCATACTTCAATATGCGTTTTTGATAAAACGAAAATTGACTTAAGAAATTATCTCCCGGTCGTGGAAACATTAAATCAAATTCTTGGTCTATCTTTAAATTCAAGCAAATAATTTGTCGGCTCTACAACTGTAAATGTACAAATTTATTATTAGAAATTCATTAACGTTGCTATTTTTTATTAACTAACTTTGCTCAAAGTTTGTTCTATTTACAACTAACATTGAAAACTTAAACTATATGTACATCTAGCTATATTTACATGAATTGATACTAAGATTTATAAAGAAAATACATACCTGTTTTCAATAAAAATTATACATATAATTAAGGATAAACTACAGTAGCAGTTGAGAAATCATCAAATACCCGTCACAGCCGGGCTAGAAAAAGTTATGCGCTTCACGGTTCACTCAAACACGTCAACACACTGTGTCATAGATAATGTTACTGCGCAGTGCGCAGAATTCAAAATCGTTTTTGTGAAATTGTTATTGTAAAACAATTAAATAAATGATGTATATATTATTAATAATAATAATGATCGTATTTATGATCAAAATTGAAAGAAATAATAGAATAATAATAGTATAATGATAAGAATAATAATGTATACAACTATATTTTTTCGTTTTACTTATTCATTAAGTGAATTAAAAAGTTTTATGTTTACTTTTTCAAAAAACGGTGATTTGTTGAATATACAATTTTCTTGTATACCATGTTGTTTTTCTTTCGCATTTATTTCATAATTTGAAATTGTTCGCAACGTTTTAAAACATTCGACAGTCTAGTACCTTGTTTCGTGCTTTGCTCTTCTACAACTTCTACAAAAATAATGTGCCGTGAAACCTTCACTGAATCTACAGATTGCATTTAAAACAAGATTGTCTTCAACTATCACAAAAATAACGAAAAAAAGTATATTTTACTTTAAATACAAACGATTTTCATTGCTGAACTGTGTCCTATCAGATGAAAAAAATAATAAATCTATTAAAGAACTAAATTTAGGTGGTATTCCTCCCACTGAAAAATAGATTCCACCAATTATGAAAACACCCGCTGAAATGCCTAGAGGGTTATTTGGTTCGAAATCATCAAACAAAATGATTAATGGAAAAACAATTTTGCCAACAAATTGGTCAACTTTAGTTCTCCATAATGTTTCATTAAACAAACTGGTATAAATACCTGAACCGAATGACGAACATTCAGATCGACTATATTCTATGATTGTATCAAATACCTTAGACAATTCAAAGAATGTTTTCCAAGTTTTTCTTAAAAGTACAAATATTCCATTATAATTTTATGTTTGAAGGATTGGGGTTATTTTCCGAGTATTACTTGATTCTATTTCTGCAATAAAACAATTTTCAGGTAAAATTAATTTCTTGCAATTTCGATAATATTTAAACCGTTTGTACTCTGTTTCGAAACCGTCGAAAATATTACACTGAATACCCTTATGAAATTGAGAGTGGAATTCCACTGCTACATTTTTTATTAGTTTTTGTTTGCATAGTCTCAAAGTATTTTCTATTTATTTTACAGCTATTGTACACCTTTGCAAAAAATAAAACCACATTTTCTCTAATTGAAGTCATTTTTTCGAAATAAGATTTATAATTTTGCTGAAAACGATGAAAGCATTTTAAATGAGCGGCGGAATGCGCGACGTCACGAATGCTTACTTTACAAAAAAAGGTTTTACATTTTCAGCTTATTTATGATGTTTAGTACGTAAGGAATTTTTTTTCCAATTGGATTTACAATTCGTGAAATGACCACTGTATGAAACACCACAAGTGCTCGGCTTCTGGTGGATATTTTAAATTCATTACAAAAGACACTTAAACGCAACATCAACTGCTTTTCTTATAGTAGGAACTTCATATTTGACGTCATCTACCACCACTATAAATTGTATCCGATCTTGATAATCACCAACTATAACTATGAAAGGTTGAAGTTTTAGACCTTGACGCGAGACTTGTCCTCATCGTTTTTGAATTGTTGTATCAATGTCAACGCTAGACTGAAAAAATAAATTGCCTATTTATGATGATTTTTTATAACTTTAACTCATTACTCTAATGTTTTTATTTTACGTATTATACATTTCATCATTTTTAATTTGAGAAATCAGAACTTAAAATTATACAAAACATATCTCACAGTTATTCTGACGAAGAGTCCTTTACAACTGGTTGGTTTCCACATCACTTTTTTTCGCTGATCATCTTCTCTCACATCAGTCGCCACTTTCAAAGATTTAGAGTTGATAAAACAGGGTAAAAGATACAAACTCAAAAAGTTAAAATCATTTGTAAAATTAAAGCACAAATTGATTATAAGAAAATTAGGAAACGTTAATATCAGATCAAAACTAAAAATGTACAAATGAATATTTTTCACTGAAATGGAATCCTGATTCATAGAACAGCGGTGAAACTTATTTTTAATTTAAAGATTTAAGGAGAAGACTATTAACAAAAACTGAAAATGTTTCACGATATTTATATTATCTTGTTTGAGCTCATTATCTGTGCTGTTACTCAGAAGTAAACTAAAATAAATCTGGGCAGCTTTATTTTTGACGGTATTTATTTATTTGTTTTGAAAACAGATTGTTCCAATTATCAAATAAACTTGTGGTTTGACCTGGGAATTTTTTTTCAAAATCTCGTTCATCCTGAAAAAGATATAAGATATACATTTCAATTATGTGTTACAAATTATTAAGTATAAAAAATATAATAATCGATTGTGAAACTTGTCAATTTCTATTCATACCAAGACATTCCCTAAAGCACCTTTAGCAACAGGCCATGCAAGAAAGAAATCAGAAACGGAATGATTCATTGATGCTTTCTCATTTCGGAGCGAAAAAGAGGTATCCCAGTGTTAAATAATTTCATTCCATGGTTTTCGGTTGTGTAAAAGCCAATTTTGACTGTTTAAAGGATCTATAAAAAGTAAGATTTAATTTAATATGTTGTTTTTAAATTATAATTTGTCGTGAGCATCACATACCAACCTAATCATAGCTTTCGATGTTTGTAGGGATGTCATTTTTAATAGAATATAAATCTGCACAGCACATTCGCAGGGATTGTAATTTGTTTCTATATTTATCTATAAATTTTCCTTTTACTAGCACAGATTTTTTCTCAGTAGCGTGTTTTTTCAGAATTGGTAAAATATAATATACCCCTTCACATTCATTCGGAAACAGTTCGATGAGGTCCTTAACTATGTCCATCCATTCATTTATCCATTTTATTTTGCCCAATCCTCTGCAAAATAAAAAAATTGATACTAAAAATTATTAAACTAATTTAAAATGGAACATATTCTAATGAAAATAAAAACTTACGAGATTCTATGATTCAACAAATAAGATACAATCACATCTGATAAGTATCCCTGTAATAGTGATAGTTTTTGTTTCTTCGAGCTTAGATTCTCGCAATTGTCATCTCCGCATTTCCTCTTATGCCTGATATTTTTAAGAATTTCTGGTGAACTTTGTATGTCACTTTCCAAGCAATACTGATGGAGAATCTTATTTATTGTTAATTCTCCCTTTACTTGAATTGATGCGAAAAATTCAAAAACAGACAAATTAGATTTCTCTACACTTTTGGAAAGAGACGTGATGTTTATAGCTGGTTTGACTCGTACATTTGACAGTATGTTTGGTTTCGGTTTAATGGTGTTCTGAAAAAAAGTAAAAAAATTATATGAATTATAGATAAACATTTAATATTATTTTCAAGTAAAACAGAATGTCAATTAGAAATTCCTGAACATATTCTTATAAACAAACATTTAGAATTTTTATTTACGAAACGTTTTATTTATTTTATGAATTTCTTTTTCATTATTAAGCCGCACAGTATTTATTATTTTCGGAATTTTTTTAATTAACGTTTTCTTAAAATAAAGATCATAAGACTCTTTTAGATGTTTTGTTTGCTTATTCACTACGACCTTGATAATGTAATGTGATTGAAGCTAATATATAATTTAACACATTATATAATTTTTAACAATTTATCTGAAACTGTATACGCACTTTAAACTGGATGTATTTTATTCCTAAATTTTTTTCGAGTTTCAATCTTTGGAGCAATTTTTTCTAATTCTCTAGAGTCAGATTCTAATAAATCAAACAGCATTGGAGTATCAAGTTCTTGTTCTGAAAACAAGCCTTACGTATATATCAGAATATACAATGTTAATACTTGTTTGTTTACAATATAATAATGTCTGATTCGTACCTTTCCAAATTGGAATTAGATTTCCCATCTCCCACGAAGTTAAAATATTGTTAATCGACATTTCAGCCAAGGTCTCAGAAATAAATTTCAATAATCGGCACTTGATTAACACTATACACGAAAGTGAAACGATACGAAAAATGCCGCCATCAATTGGTAGGTTAGAACAGTGGCGATAGAATGCAGCATTGCCGCTTTTCGTATAAATGTAATTTAAATCTTTCATTCTCGGAAATAAGTTTTGGAAGGAGGTTATATTTTGATCTGATGAAAAAATTCAAGTACATTAATATTAAGAAATGTATTGTTTTAGAGTTAATAAATAATGATTGATCGATACAGTTTTAGTAACTATATTTTAATAATATGATATGTTTTTATTATTTATTATTTAACATTTAATATAATTGTTGTAAAGTATATTCAACAACAATCATTAATTGTTTCTAACACTGTTTCATGTTTTCATTTAATAACATTCATTAAATCTTATTTACAAGTTAAGACAACGAAATTTGTTCTTCATAAAATAACGTAATATTTATAATATTAAAAAAACCATAATTAATAGTTAACAAATAATTCGTAAACATGATATCACGGTCATAATAGTTAGGAAATATTTTAAAATAATTTCAATTACACAGAATTAATAGCTGTTAGAATTCCTTTTTTTCAGTGTGCGCGATGAAAAATTTTGTCAAGAGAATGAAGTAAGCTGATATCTACTCTAGAATTATGCTATAAGCTAATGTTTATAACTCTAATTTCAGAAAAAAATGTAATATCATACAATTGCCTTGCGCGCTATACGGGAAAAGGTTGTCTTAAATCTGAATTTAGGCTCAAATCAGGAGAAAGGTATAACGCCTGTCTGATTTTGTCACGCAAATCTGTGCCGAATCTAAGTTAGAAAAAGCATATTTTGATCCATTCTATATCGCATTAATTATATTTCGTCTTTCACGACTTTAATGCGTCATACAAGGAGACTTTGTTTTCACCCTGCTTTCGGGCTACACTCACTTCCAATGACTAAAACCTGCTTAATTATGTCAAGCATGTTTATACAAAGTCTGTGTTAGAGATCTAATCATTAATATAATATGGTATGAAATAATTTTCATCTTTGGATTGCTCTCCGCTTTATACACGGAAACGTAAATTTCAACTCTATTCTAAGGCTTAAGTTGTTTAAGAGGTTCCACACCTACAACAGCAGTTTAGTTAGATATGTACCGAGTCCGGACATGTGAAAAAAAATATTTTTATTAATTTTATATTTTTTTAACTATCGGTTTCTTCTTACTTTCTGAACGAGCTATGTAGAATAAAGTTGTTTTCACCCCTGCATTTGAATTGAAATTAAGTTCAATATTTGAAATCGGTCTAATTATGCCTAGCATGTTCATATCTTGTCCGGATTAGTAATAAAAAGATTTTTTTATCAACTTTATATCGTATTAATTATTTTTTATCTCTCCCTCGCATTATGCGTTGTACAAAGAGGATAGCTTTTACCTCTGCATTCAGGCTTCAATTATTTAATGCGGGTAATATTTATCTAAAGTTGTTAGGTAGGTCATGAATCATGCTTGACTTGCTCATGCATAAAACTGTTTGACTTTTAACTATCTACCACCTATTTATAACTTTTAACTATCTCAAGGAATTGATGTACGGTGAGATGTGTTCTCTTATGCCAACGCGTTCTATGGATCGAACAAAGGAGTTAAGCCTACCTGGAATTTTTTTTTTTGAGATCGACTGTTATGATAGTGAATAAGAGATTGTTACAATAGTCGATATAAGGTAAAACCAGTGATTGGACGAGCTGGGAACGAAGTTTAGTTGATAACATTACTCTATCGTACTTGATTTGGCATAAGGTAGTCCAAACTTTACGCAGCGCAGAGGTGATATGAGGTTTCCATAAGCGAACTTTCCATGATAACTTCCAAGTTCTTTGCAGAAGCAACATACGGGATATAGTTCGGGAGATAAAGTCACATAATCATACCTAACTTGCTCATGCATAAAACTTTTTAATATGAGTGAGTTTCACTTAGTGGAAAAAGGTGTGTTTTTCAGCTCGCAGTGGGGTGTTCACGTGGGTGGGCGTATCAAACAGGCTGAAAAAAATTGGCGATTTGACCGATGTGCTCATGCTTGAGCTTTTGGGAATATGTTAAGAAAATTATTTGATACAAAAATATATGTGTCTTCCATTCGATAGGTGGGGCTTTATCTGTCTTCCAACCAATCGAAATCAATTAAATTTCATGGCGATTTGACTTAATTGCTCACGTAGAAGACAACTTGCAAATAAACGTTTACCATATATAGACACTAAAAAATCTGGTTCTCCATCTTAACAATAGGGCATGTGCCCTTAGGGAATTTTTAAAATTATCTTGTCACTTGTTTATCGATGATTAAGTGACAAAAAGATTCAGTTGATCAAGCTGTGGAAAAAATTATGTATGTAATTTATTTTATAAAATTATTTTAATCAATTTTGACTTTAATAATTAAATTTATCTATTAATTATTTACATGTATTAGTCATTATCAAAAAATCAAATTTCAATTTCATCTTTAGATGACTCGTAGTCTTCGCATTCTTGATCTTCGTGTATTACGTGTTCACTCTCTCTCAAAATTTCTGTAAAAGATAAATATATGTTAATTATTTTATTTAACCACGCGTTATTTATATCATAAACTATTTATCAACTGAGAACTAATGACTGTAATCATTTTTTGATATTATATTGTACACAGAATTTGATAGTTGATCTCCATCAAACCATAGGAACTCAAGTTATTGCAAGTCATTCATTCTCCAGCCACTAAAAGTTTGATCCATGGAAACTAGATCTTTTATATGTGCATTTATCTATAATTTTTTAATGTATGCCAGTCGAGAAATTTGTTAGAGCAACTATGTTTTACATGATGGTCAACAGGAAGTATTTTTTATATTGGCATCCGTAAGACTACGACTATTAGTTAAATCGTAAGATTTATAAAAAGATGCTACTCTTGCTTCGTTCACCTATTTAGTTTTTGGATATCCGTACATTGAGCAAACGAATTCTTCTATTATATTTTGATTAACAGCGTCAGTATCAGAATTGAAAACCAGGTTTTGAAACGCTTCTACAAACTTTCTAGTTTTTTTCAGCAAATTGAAGGGACGAGTTTTTCTTTTTCCATAAACCAGGGTTGTCTTGTGATCCAGTAAAAGCATGAAATGCTGATACAGCTTTGCATAAATTCGGTCCAAGAGTTTCGTATACATCGTCCATCTTTATATATATTTTATTGTTTCAAGTGCCTGTATGTGTTAATACCGAGCCATTTTTTCACATGAAAACCATGTTTGATAGAAGTACAGGCAAAATGTCGCCATCGGAACAACGTATCGTAATATATTTGTTTTCACGTGTTTCTGTTCCATGAAAAATAATTTTACAAATCAGTTCTTTCATGATATCCGACGTGAAATTCTCATCCATAGATTTCTGTACTCTCTCCTCAAAGACTTAATACTTGTAACATTTTAAATGATCAATGTACAGCTCTTTGTCCCCAAAAATGGGAAATTCTAAGCTTTTTCGCAATGTTAAACGAGAAATTGTATGCAGGCTTGTTTTAACTTCCGATTTTTCAAATTTGCGAAAAAGTTTTCTGATCGAGATTGTTCTGGTATACACGATGAAGAAATTTGATCAAACACGAAAAATATCTTTCGAGCTTTACTGCTTGTTATAATGTGCAAGAATTTTTTAGCTATATTACCCGTCTATTGTGGAACATCTTTCATTGACTGCAGCATTAACATTCCACCGTATCTAATAACGTTCATGTTCTCTGGAATAACATGTATTATATTATTTTTTAAAGTCTTCGTCCATACCATTTTGTCAGTTTTTCTGATAGAACCTTCTTTGTGGCATAACGATAGCGGTATCGGTGTTAAAAGAAACGTCAAAACTTTTTTCTAGTCAACCGATGTTTTTAGAGAAAGAAGGATAATTCAATCAAGCACGTCTCGTTCCATTTTAATCTGAAAAAAAATATTTACTTAGCAATTTCACATATTTGTTATTGTATAGTATCACCTTGAAATTTTACCTGTCCCTTGAAATTTAACTTCGCCCGCAACGCGTAAGTTTTTCTTGGGTTAATTGCATGGATTTATTTTTTAAATACACTTTAAAATGTAAAATTTGAAATGTGAGCGGTATGATAGAATGAAGCCATTTACATCTATCGAAATGTTTCCCACTTATGAACCCAGCAACGAAACCATTTGCAAGTAAACTGGCATCAACTAAGCCTACGCTCATTCCACTGTTGTTAATCTAATCGCCAAGTGTTTTGAAGTACACCATCATAACATGGAACATACCAACGTAAATGAATAATCTTCGAAATAATAGATTTTCAGTAACCTGAATTTGCATCGCAGTTTTGATAATTTCCAAATCGTAGGTGACCTTCATGTATTTTTCTCTTATCTCGTCAGCAGCTTTCAGACATTGAATTATTTTGTCGCGTACGACAGCAGGACTTGTTGGAGAATAATTAATCACAGTTAAATATGAAACCTTTTGTACTTCGTACGACATCGTTGAAACGTGCGACATTAGCCACGCAAAGTAAACGTAATCAAACGTTTCTTTTGTTTCACAATTAGAAACTCGGAACATATCATCTAATAGGAATAACTTGTCTATTAACATCAGCTTTTTTTAATACGATGTTATATCATATATAATACGATCGAAGGTTCGCCAGCGCTTTTTGGAATCTTGTATTAATGTAATGGCATTTTTCGTAACACTCGTTGAACTGGAATTTTCAGTTTGACCTTAAAAATAATCCTAATAATATCGTGTAACGTATCCCTGCCATCAATTGTGTCAACGAACATGAAAATTTTAGTTTTTATTGTTGAAAATGTAAAATCACAAATTAGTTTATGTAATTTATTATTATAATGAACTACAAACCTATTGAAATTATTAAATGTTATACCAGTACATAGGTTTGGTTGTCTGATAATATTTTCAGATCATTATTTTGTCTGATCATGTCTGATCAGACAAAATGTTGTATGTTAATGTTTGTTTAGATATAATCTAAAATGTTTGTGTAAAAACAAACATACTTCCGCCTGATCTTGTCTGTTTGTATAAAATATTATCAACTCAGATCTGCTTGAAAATAATGTTGTCGGTTAAAAATGTATATAATTTTGTCTGATTTAAAATGGTTGAACAAACATTGATTAAGACAGATCTGATTAAATCAGATTGTTTTGTTTTTAATTTTTTTTAATAAATAAAGTTTGGAAAATGTTTGTCCAATTTTAGTCAATTTTATAAGAAACAGTAAAAATATATCTGATTGAATTCTATCAAACAAAAAATGTTCTGTATTTTCGACTTATTATTTCTCACTCTTTACTAGCGATATTTAGAATAAATTTTTGGATTAAATCGATGTAACATTGAAATATATATATGAATCATATTTTTGATATGAAATCAAAAGTATGTAAAACAATCTTATTGCTAACACACTTTATTGATACGATACGATCTTTTTCCAAAATAATCGAATATTCTCACACATTTTTCAATTTCTACAACTGAAGTTATTTTAACTAAACACATTTCATTCTCTATTGATATCGGTAAAATATGATTAACTTTTTTGTTTTTTTTAATTTTGAATTTCTCCTTATTATTCACGCGCAATTTTCGGAAACGAACATACAACTCCTCGTTGATATTAACAAATAAGCGGAACAAATAAGCTGCACGTAAACGTTAAAACTGTTTGTTTTTATTTCTTTATAAATTTCCGAAGTGTAAATTTCACCTTTAATACACGCTTTATTGAAAATTTGCAACTTATTAAAATCTGCGATTTTCTCTCGTATATGTACTGCTTCATCGTTGTTTGGTATATACTCTTTTACTTTACCTAAACTTTTGCACACGTCGTTTTTTTCAATACCTACATGAAGTTTTTTGTTTACTCGATTGCGTAAAATTTCAGCACCTTGAATGATACATAAAACATTAACAATTTCTTGATCAATATTTTTGGAGCCGCGAATGATCCGAACAAGGTAGTCATTTTTATTTTCAAATTCAAAAGTCGATATGTCTTTCTGTGGTCCCCATCTACGTACACATAGAACCAAATGTAGTAAATTATGAACAGTGTAGGATAAATAGCAATCACCCTACGCAGTTTCAAGACCGTTCACGAATTGCTCAAGTAATATCTCTGCTTCATCGAGGTTCAGATATGAAATTTCATCTTGCAATAACAACTTAATCGCTTTAGATAGTAGCAACCAATGCTTAAAATATTTTTTATCTAAATATCTCGAAAGTATCGGAACCGAGTAATACAAGAACCAGTTCATATTTTCATACGCTTTATACGATTTGTAGTTATAAATTGAACGCGGTATCTATGAAAATCATTAGGAGGACGCAAGCTTAAAAGCAGTTCATTAATTTCATCCATATGGTCTCCGATATACCAGTTTTTGGGGTTTCTCTTTTCTACATCTATTTTCTTTGGGTTCCCCAAGTGAAGAGTCATGAACATTCGCACTACCACAAGGAGAACGCAGTGCATATATTCTGGTAAAACGCAAGTCCCTAAAGGACTTCCCTATTAAAGGAGTAGCAGACAAAATGGACGGCCCTTTCATACTCTTTGCACCATCCCCCTCCCTGTTGATTTGTATATCAATACACTCTTGTGATCGCAGTTCGACTCGATCTTGGTTCGAAATATACGCTCTGACAACTTTTTTTTTGGTATAATTTTTGCCTGCGACATTTGTATTCCACAAATGTTGCAACCACATTCGCTATTAAAATTTGACATGTTAAGTAATCGAGCTCTTACTGGAGCATCAGTAATAAAAAACGGAGCAGTGATTTTAGTTTTACAATTTTCTGATGTTTTTGGATTAATCCAATTGACTCCTATATAAAACCCGTCAATTAATTTTGAGACAAAAGGCTGTAAAAAGGTATTTAAATTAGGGGATTTTTCGTGGTACCAAATTCCACTTACAATTATAAACTTTTCTCGAAGCTGATTGGGAACTTCTGCGATCATATACATCAATAGATAACATTCGTAAAGCGAAGATTTTTTTAATTTTAATCCATCAGTATTTCTAAGCAATGTTAGATCAAATTTTCTTCGATGATCGTGCGAATTTACACGAATGTATTTAGATCTGTCAGTTATATCATTTATGTTGTTTTTATTGTTTTTGACCTATCAAACGGTTTAATTAACTAGCTAAGTTTTCATGTTCGAAAAAGTATTTTATTTGTTGGAGAATGTCTAATTCGAAAAACACTGAATTGCCTTTTTCTGACGAGCAAACTGGACATGCATGTTTTTCATTGTCTGTACCTCTGTAAAACAGACATTTTTTGCAATAAAAATGTTTTATTACATAGCATAGAGCTGTATTCGATACGTATTTCAAAACTTTGTGCATAGTGTTCGGCATTACGTGAGAATCTGGCAGGAGATCGCATATCACCTGTAAAGTTTCTTGAAGGTGGTTTTTAGTCATAGAACTATTGCTTGTGTACAAATTAATTATTTTCAGAATGGCTTGGTCAACTGTGACAGAACTTTGCGGATATAGTTTTAATTCTGAAGTTTCAGTTGCGGAACCACTGACTGTTTCTGAATCTGTATCCACATTCTCAGCTTCGTCGTTCGATTCGAGTCCGCTTATCTCATAAAAGTCAGTTGATCCTTCTGTGACAGTTTGCTCCTCATCTGAGTCGATTTCTATCTCCTGGTCACTTCTAAATTGGCTCTCAT
>JABFQD010001771.1:0-17162 GCA_022817045.1 Psix sp. ZL-2020 | reverse complement strand
AATACAAATGTGTAAGTACGTATTAAATCATACTTTTAGTTATCGCTATTTTTTTCTTAAAATACCGAATTAGAAAATTGGGATAGACAAAATCCTTGATAGTGTAAAAAACACTTTATTTCTTTTATTTTACGTTCCATTTTTTTCATAGGAATCACTTTTAGTAAAAATTATGGGAGCATAATTCATAGATTAAACGAAGAATAATAAGGAAATTAAGGAAGAATAATAAATTGCATAATTATAATAATTTTCCGAACATAATTGATTTTTTCAAAAATGAAAATTTGAATCAACGAGAATGCAGGCAGACGATTGTTATATAAAACTACAAACAATATGAAACAACTAATCCATCTCGTATTATATGTTTACTGAAGGAACTTCTAAGGTAGATAAACTACCTTGACCTGAGAGGGTCGAGGTATTCTGAAGACGTTCTTTCTAATAATAGAAAAATTGAATAAAAAAATTTTGTTTCCAGTAGTGTTGAAAAATTATAGTAAAAGGAATTCGATCAGATACTTCATTAACTTACGATATCGAAGGATTTTGATTTAATTCTGAATGTGAAAGATAAGATAAATTAAATGCATTCTACCATTTGAAAACATTACAAACACTGAAAAATCTATTCTTTACTATCAATTTTTTTTATTTACTATTGATCTTCATCTCCAATTCTTCTTATACCTTATAAAAAAATGTCTGATTTTCGTATTCAAAATTAAAGATTTAGATAAGAGAAATTATACGATAAAACTTATAATAGTTTATATAGCAGTGGCAATAAAATTTTATTCTAAAGATTTCACTTACTGTTTTATGTTTTCGTCTAAATCTAAATATTTACTACGATTTTAACAGAACATATGTAAGAATATAAAATTTGTTCCAGAGTAGTATTGAGAATCAAACGTTTCTATTTACTTTTGAAAAGTTAAATTAACTACGTCTGTTAAAAACTGGAATATTTTATCATATATTTAAACATCTTTATGAACAGATTAATAATTTTAATAAATTTACATCTAAATGGTCGTTTACGAAATTGCTTATTTCAATTATATTGCTAATAAAAAGTAGTAATAATTTGGAAGATATTTTCATCAAATATGGTAATAAACCTTTTTTTTAATTAAACAATTACATTCAGAGAAAATTCTTTTTTAAGTTTTTGCAAAAAGTTATATTTTTCTCATTGAAATAAAATGTAACTGAGTTCGAGTGTTTTAGGTCGGACAAAACATACATTACCTCATACGATTTTGTAAATACTTGATATTTATAAGAATTTTATGGTTTGGTTAGATAGAGCTTTTATTTTATAATAACTTTTTACTCGTAATTGCAGAGAAAATAAAATTTCTTATAAATATATTTCTACAAACATTTGTCATACTTTTTATATAATTAACAAATCTTTTATTTCACATGATACTAAAGTAGAAAGACTCTGTTTACATATTAAAAAAATAAATAATTAAAATTATTATTGTTACTCAAATCCATTATTCAATCAAACCTGGATTATTCTCGTAGTCCTCTATAATAATACGATTCACTTAATCTTCTGTGATTCATAAATACAACATAAAATCCATTAAAGTTTCTTATTAATTTATTCTATGTTTTTCCCAGAATTTGTAACAATGAAAATTTTTATCATAAGTCTAGACTTACAAACATTTATTCTTGCTTCTTCTTTTTTAATCTTTTATTATTAATCTAACTTTAAAGTATTGTACAAATCTTCACATAGTAACTTATCAATAATATATGTTTCCCGAAAACTGCGGGCAAACAGATATATTACAAAACAAACAAATTCTACGAGGATGAAAAATTTGAACCTTTTTATGCAACGGTGAAATTTTGATATATTTTAAACTTTTGAAATGTACTATGCATTCTACATATGTGCAATTGAATACCGTTATTACCATAACAGTATTTTCACGAAAAAATATTAATTTTCTATTTTTGATTGGTTCTTATGAATAAAACTGAAAATTATACAAATACAGAATAAAATTAAACTTTCTCTGCTGAACAGTATTATACCAATAATTATTATTTATCTTTGAAACAATAACAATAATATTAATCAATATTCTATTGTGACTATTCATTATCAGTTGGTTTTATTATTCACTCTTGATACATTCAATTCATGTACATCATGTATACATTAACATATTAACTTACCATCGTTGAAAGACTTCTTTGCTAAAATCAGTGGAGTTGCTTTTACACTACTCATGTTTTCGTAGTTTTGGCGAATAGTTTTTCCTTAAAATTTAGAGTCCCGCAGATGAAATGTTTATCCGCTGAATTGTTCTAGTACACAGATTAAGATTAAACTATAATCACGTTTTAATATATGTATATATATTTCGGTTCAACATTTCTATCGAACTTATTATGTTATCTGTCATCGTTACTTAGAATAGATACTAGTAAATAATGCAAAAATCAACAAAATGAACAATGTTGAGAAATACTAATTTTAACAAATTATTAGGTTCATTTGTATTTTTCATTTTCGATTTTTAATAACAAACAAAATTACGACTCAATTTACATAAATTTATTTGTTTACGATAAGCATCGCAAAACGTTCGCCTAATTTATATTGTATTTTCCAAGACGAAAATATAACTGGTCATGAGAACTTTATCGATTGAAAAGTTGAAAGTGTTGTAATTGAAAAAATTAACACGTCCGCAAATCGTCTATTGACAAATTATTAATCCTTTTCGAATAAAAATTGTCTTGCACTTTTCCAGCAGTTTACACTGAGATAAAATGATGTAGGTTTAATCAGGAAATTAATCTAACTCTAACAGATTAACACAGCAACGACAGTATCTTATCAATATAGCAGCAGAAATCGAGTTGCCCCTGTCAGAATTATTACTTTTTCTGATTAAAGAATACTTTGTTACACCAAGTGATTGCACAAATCAAGGTATATCTTATGTGTTTTTCTCTTTTTCAATATTATTATTTTCTTTTCTTTTTGCTGCTGCTTGGTCGCTTAAATACTTTGTTTTACTGAATATACACAATATGAGTTTATACAAATATAACTTACTTTCAATTTATCATACTGAAACAATTTTTACTCAACAACTTTCTTAGTTATCAATGAATGAGTTTATTTGTAAAGTAGACAAACGTGTAATTATTAGTTTCACGGACGCTCGTTAGTTTGGTTTTTTTGATACTTTATATGACAATCATATTTGGAATAACAAACCGAAACTTCATTCGCGCTCGCGCTGAATAAAGTTTTTCAAATTAATTAGTCAGTCCATTTAAATACGCACTTGCATAATTGAATGACAAAAAAGATGAATGAATAATGCACAATTTGTAACACGAGTATTTTTAAGGTGTGCTGCTTTTTGCTCCAGAATCCTATGCGAAAATGATGCTAAATTCCCTAATTAATGATTATGCTTGATTACTAGTTGAGTAAGTTACTGTTTCGATCAAACTTAACTGATCATCAATACAAGAACCTAGAATACTATTCGAATGAAAAAAAATTAGTAAAAAAAAAAAAAAAACAAGACAAAAGAAATGAATAATGCTAACGCTTTATTTTGCAGAAGTACAATCTGTATCTTTAAAACTGTGCCACTGATTCGAACCGGTTTTTTATTAGCAAAACTGAATACATTTCCGTTCATCCATATCAGAATTTTGATGACTTATCAAAAAGCCAAGCAGAATAAGCGTTCAAGATCGTACACGTTTTGGCAATAAAATGTGCTCAGCGTAACTTACGTCAAACGCACAAAATTTCACGATAAATTGGGCGCATAGAATTGTTTCCTGGAGCACCATAAGAAGAAGAGAAGGAGAAAGCAAAAGGTCGAAGCGATAAAAGTGGCCTGGCAGTAGAGAGAAGAATCATTTGGCGTGTGTTGGTTGGCAGAAAATAAGTTGAATTTTGCGCGTGCCCCCCACCCCTGTTGTATAGTAACCGATGACAGAGAACATAACAAGCTTACAGCGTGGGCGCGTGGCTGGTTAGCGAAGAATCGCAGCGGAAACGTGGCGGTTCACTTAACGATTCGCATGTTGAACTGTCGCGTGGGTTGAGTGTGGCGTTGCACTGGGCCGAGCACTGGGGGGGCGACCGGTTAGCCGGTCGAGCATGAGTGTCTACGCAGAAACGGCGTCGAGTGTTCGCTGCAGCGTTCACATTGCACGTTGTACTTTTCACGGCGGGGTCGATAATACTGAATCGAGTCGGAGAAGAATAAGAAGCGCGTACGCTGGCGGTAGTATAGAAGTGGACTCGGGGGTGGTTTATTGGCCTACTCACCTGGTATTCACGTAGGGTGCCCACCTTATACTACCCACTGCTAACTCAACCATCTAGCAACGCAAGCCTCCTCTACCACCCCTATTCCATCAAGTACATTTCTCTCCTACCCGTCAATCCATTAGTCACCCCACTGTTTACTCTCGCTAAAGGTACGTTTAATACGAAACCAGTCGTCTGTATCGATCACATATGTTTATAGACACACTGTCCATCGCATCCGCGTTTTTAGTTCGCAAAGCCGATTCCACCGATTACCAATTGATTGTTTACGTCGCGACTCTTTGGGGAGGGCGCGCTCCGGAATTAGCATGGGCCGTGAATTATTTATCGGCGGAATCAAAAGTCACGGCTCTGGCGGCGCAGGGAAGGACAGCCCCCAGACGTACGCGCTAACGATTTTTCGCAAATAGACATTCGCTTACGAAATATCAAGGTCTGGTTCGTTTTCACACAAGGACGAGTATAATGACCAGTAATGACCCTATATGCAGAATCGTGCAGGCGCAATCGATAGCTCATTTATAATATACGAAACGCGAAAATTTTAGACGCCGGCCGAGGTCTTTCGTATGTAATTTCGCGATCAATTGATTCCGTTCGGCGAAACGGCCGGCCGGGGGAATTCATTTCGGAATTAATTATCAAGCGCAATCGTGTTCACCTCTTCGCGCCCCACCGTCAGTTCCTACACGTCGATCAACATTTTCCGAATATTTTGTACTCATTCTCCATCCCTGCATCCTCAATACATATTTTAGACGTACAGCTTCGCATCAGCAAAAAATCCATTGCTAAATTCAATTTCGTCTCAAATTGTCCTCAAACGTCAACTTCAAAGTCTCAATTCAGAAAGCACTGTTGTGTTTCAATGATATTTAGATACTATATATATTTAACATATATATACTCTGTTTGTGTACACATACTTTTCCCGCCAAGTCATTTTTCATTACCTGCCGACTTCAACTTGCTGAAATGTTCCAATTTTGCAAATCTTATAATCACCAAAGAATCTTAGAACTAATTGGTATTACAATCAAAGTAATGAGTTCCGAAACTTGTTGATCAACTCATTGAAAGGGATTCTGCATCCCCCTTCTCTTGTCTCCCCCCAAAACTCACTGATACTCCACACTTGAGCGAAAGTGTACGCCCATCAGTGCTTTTGATAAGTAAACACTGACACACGAAGTCTACTTCGGCGCTTGCTTCTCACAGATTCCAGAAGAGATCTTTCCAATTCAATGAGTTATCACAGAAGACGGAACACATTAAATATAGCAAGTTCGGAACTATTTATCAATAGCTCGATGAAAATGTTTCAGAAGTGAGACTTTTGATCGAAAACTAATACCATATAAAGTTGAAATATCGACCAAGCTGAATTGTTAAGTCGGAATCAATTTTTTGCATTTTAAAAGCTACATACAACTATATATAGCTTGTCGTTTTAAAAGAAAAATACACGTATTATTGTTGAATCAAAGGAGATTCATATTTGTAACAATTAAAACTACTGACATAAAAAAATGTTAAAACTTATGTTTGACCTTGAACCGAATCAGGTATTATTAGGATAATGATAGGATCGTTATACATATTTGTTTGAACTTATTTTAGGAATCCTTGATGAAAACACTAAAATTATCTTATCTAAGTTCGATTAACCCTTACTTTGCAAGTTAGTATTTCATGTCGGAAAAAATATATTTTACAAGATCCCTTATTCAAGTCTATCTCCACGTAGATTGGATAAAATTAAATGGTTCGTAAAATGATTAAAAGTCTTTGTTAAATCAATATTTTTTGCGATTACCGTACAATCGTTTGTGTATGTATGAACTCAGAAATAAACAACAGTTTTTTATTCAAAGTAATTTCATCATTTTATATTATTATTTGTTTAACATTTTTATTAAAAATCTGACCTCGTTTCTTTGACATATTTTATTTCAATCATTTGATAAGTTTAAAATAATTTAAATGAGTTATACTTTTCGATGTTGCATTTAAGCTCAAACAAATTATACACTGCAGAAAAATGGCTTAAAAACGCTTTACATTAATGGATAAATAATGTATAATGTAATTTTACTTGCAATTTCAATATTTGTGATCAATACGTAGATGTTTGCAATGAATGACATATTTAATCAGTGAAATTTTAAAGTAAATTAATATCGTAATAACATATGCAATTAATACGTAGATAATGGATACAACGTTTGTACATATGAACCTGAAAATTTCGAGTATTGTATTTTACCATTTAATACAAATATTTTTATATACATAATTTTATTTATCGTTGAAACTCTGCACAATGAAAAATCTTTACACTTATGTGTCTGGGAATGCAGCTTTTTAAACTTGATATACCTCTTATTTGGAAAATATAACAAATGTATATATAAGAAACTTTATATACGAAACTCTATATACGAAACATACAATAGAAGAAGTAGCTTAAAATGATCCTAAGAATGCACATTTTTTTGTAATAAATTGCGAAAAAAGAAATTACATCAATTGAGATTTATCTTTGTCATTATGTTCTAATGTTTTTCAGCAATTTTTCAACTTTTCTACCAGTGTAAAAAGATTCAATGTTCTTCAGAAATCGTGGGTCAGTCTAAAAATAGTGAGCGTACAAAAGACCCCTTTTATCTGTTCCAGACCATTGAAAATTCTTACGAAAATGTTACGTTAAATATGATCGTGTTGTTAGAATATCTTAATAAAAGTATTTTCTCATTCAAACCTATATAATCATCATGATTACTTCTCTTAATACACAGCTAATAGATATATTTATCTACGTATAGAACGAGCCCGTCCTGTTTATTCTCACAAATTCGTTTAGCTTTTATTTCTAATTTGAATTTTTCTTTTTTTTATAACCCGAGAAACCAATACACAATATGTATATTGTTATCAATTATATACACACAAGATTGATTTCCAATGTGAAACTTTGTTTACATAATGTAACATATTTTTCTTCACATTTGCATAATATAGAAGACGTCTCGTAATTCTTTAGATGTAACTCAATTTATTTATAAGAAGAACCTTGGAACAATACAATTTTTTTCTTTTTGTTGGAAATGATTTTCAGTGCAGTTCTAAATCTATATATATACTTCATAAAAAGTCTTTAATCTTACTGATCTTTCATTAACAAAGTATCGTATTTGTTTCATACAGTAAAATGAAATTGGATTTCGTATGAAGTCAAATTTTGTAAACTGAAATATTTTCGGTTCATCTTTGAATTTCAGATGAATATATCTATAATTGCTTCACATTGAACGATTTGAATTATTCTGCCTAAACATGGAAATGTTGAGCAATGAATAAATTCATTGAAAGTATTTATAAAATAACGATGCAAATTAGATCACAGGAAACGTCGTAAACTTCTCTCCAACGCATCGTTTGCACTTTTGATTAGACGATATAGTGCGTTTGATGTTTTATAAATTTAAATTTTAATGGTTAATAAATTTGTTTCTTTGATCAAAATAAATTGAATTTTAAAAATGCTTTAAACATCAAGTATAAATATTTCGAATCGATTTTAGGTTTCAAAATTGTACCTTTTTATAATCGTTAATGAACTTAAAGAAGATGTAAAAGGTAAACTTAGGGAGTATATAATATTTTATAATTTATTTTTTTTAATTTGATTAAAAAGACAGTTTGAATGAAAAAAATAAGTGTTAAGTATGTATTTGCATTACGTCAGGTGCTCAAAGATGAGATCTGTGTAAATAAATAAATAAAATCTTCTACGTCATCTTGAATAAAAAGATTATAAATTATCATTAATATATGAAATCAGGCTATTAAGTTTGATGACGTTAGTTAAGAGATTGGTTGGAAAATATTTTGATCGACCAACTATAATTTTTATTGCCTGAAGAATAAATTTGCATTAAAATACATTATCAACTTTTGCATAAAGTTATAATGCAGTTAATACTGGTTAATCATTTTTCCTTGAAATTTCTTACACATAAATTGGAAATGTTTATTTTTCTGAAATTCAAATCAAAATTCTTGAAAGTAATTTTTCAAATAATTTTAATCAAATATAAATAAGTAGTTTAAACAAGTTTGAAGTCGTCTCGAGAGAAGTCTTATTTTGTATTAAAATATTTTTTCTCAAACTACCAGTCGATAAATTCAAATAACTGATCTCAACTCAAAGATAAAACTAGGAAAAATGTTCTTTTTCACCTATTTTTTCTCTTACTTTTCATACAAAATATAAGCGAGTAAATTAATCTTTCTCACTTCGTTTTATTTTCCAATTTAAGACTTCATTCAATATGACATTTCCTTTTGCGAAAATATGTCCTTCAGTTTAAGTTTTAGACTGTCGAAAAATATATATACTCGAATAAGGGCGTTTTATTGAAATTCATTCGAACAATTTTTGTATAAAATTGTTGATGGATATTTTCTACTAGACCGTCGCTATTGCTAAAAATGGCAACAACCAGAATTTTCGTTTAAATTCGTCGCATTTTATTATCGATGTTACCCAGATTTTATTTATATGACAGCACAACTTGTTCAAGCTAGACTCAACTTGCTTTTCACGGCTTAAACCTTATTCGCATGGATTACAAAATGTTTGACGAATTGTTCTCTGAATGTAAGCGAAATTAAGATCAAAATGTATAGTTTGTTTTCGCATTTTATAATAAAATCATATATCATTTAAAAATGAGTCTTGAAAATCGAATCCAAAATACTCCATAATAAGTTAACATTTATTTAACATTAAGAATTTGCATTCTAAGTACTATCTTAAAGTTTTATCTTTGAATTTACATCAAAGATGATTAACGTTTGATGTTCGATAAAAATAACAACTCTCATCAAGTTTTGCATAATTATTCAGATTGAAATGCTTTTTTAAAATGAATATGTAAAATTTATTTGCCGGAACTTGAATCAACTCATAATCTTGCCTGATTAAGGTATATAATTTGTCGATAAAATGTGAAAAAAGTATTTCTTTTGCCAGCATGATTTTCAAGAGGAGAGAGGAGATGTCGAAATGTAGGTGAAATAGGCTTGCACAAGAGTGAAGAGGTGCTGACGTGGTCATGTAGCTTAAGCTCCACCCTAACCCCGATCGGTCGATGAAACCCTGCCGATGGGACGCACCTATCCACTTTAAAATGTCTTGCCTAAGAAGATATTATACAATGACCCTGTACCTTTATACAATATGCGAACTTTTGGATTCCAAAGTTTTTGATAGCTTTTAGAACTCAACACCAAGCTACGCGTATCAATTAAAAAATCTATCTTTTGTTGCGATGGTGCTGCATTCGAATTCATTTGTGCAAAGTCGCTTTGTGAATTTGTAGTTTTTAATATCATTTATTCTCTGAGAGCGATACGTGAGGAACAATTTGCTGAAAAAATGCGCGGAAATAAAAAAGCTATTTTGTTTATTGGCGATGTATATTTTTGATTAAAACACTTGAATGTCATTATTCGTCTGTAAATATTATACAATGCGCCTTAAAATATCGTTAGCAAATCCAAGAGCTTAAAAAAAATTGCGGAAAGAATAGTCATTCCAAATGATCGCGTTGTTTTGTAACACTTTTTATTGCACTTAGTTGCACGACGTCCAAGAATTCATCATTTCACGCGTACAAACATTAGAAATGATTCCGAAAATATCGTTAACAAATTTCATAACTTGTTGACATTTTTCTACAACGCTTTTGTACTCTTTAATCCGAAAATAATGACTGACACGTTTTGTAATAACTTTTTATGTTAAACTGTTGTTTTCAAATTATTACAAGAGTAGAAAATCAAGAATTTGAAAGAACAAAAGTGTGCATAATAATTTGTAATAAATATGCAATAATTCAAACTTTTTCAAAGTTCTGAATTTCATTTAATTATTCGCATTCAAGATTATAAATTCAGATGTTTCCTAGTCTACCTAAAAAATTTATTTTTTTTGTTTTGTTTGTTAATTCAACATTTAATAAGATTTCTAGTCAATATAATTTGACCAAACATTCCAAATTGAGGTAGCGTGTAATATTAGTGTTCGATATATAATAACATGATTCAATTTATTTTGTATGTTTCAAATAAACAATTACATTCAAATTCAAGTCAAATTATCATGAGAGTCAATTCCTGTACAATATTTTAGATTTATAAGCATATGTGTTGAGCTTATAAATGTTACTATAATGTTGATGGGTCTAGAAGAACTTGTTCTAGTTGTTTTGAGGTTAGATCACAAAGGGGAGGATGACCAATTCTTTTATCCCTAAACCTAGAATTAACCAATCTAATAAAAAAACATTTTAATCCTATTTAATTTAAATGTAATAAAAAATCTCATTATTATCCTATTTTTGGATTACAATCAATTTGAGTAAACAGTAAAATCTGTGAAATACGACCAAAACTTTTCAATGTTTAAATGGGACAAATAGTGGTTTCGGTTGTTTCGTTAGTTTCAAATTGCGAAAAGAAGGACTTGTTCCCATCATTCCTCGACAAGGTCACAGAGTTACGAATGTGTATTATTAACTTTGTATTATTTTAATTCAGGTTATTCTTAACAGGTTATTTTAATCAATAGCTATTTTGATTCGGGTTATTTTGAACACATTTACATTCCAATAAAGTTTTTGGTATTTTTAAAACTATGCTCAATTTTTTATTTCAAATATGAGCTAAATAAAAGTTCATGT
Organism: Psix sp. ZL-2020; assembly: GCA_022817045.1. Taxonomy (NCBI): domain Eukaryota; kingdom Metazoa; phylum Arthropoda; class Insecta; order Hymenoptera; family Scelionidae; genus Psix; species Psix sp. ZL-2020. The sequence continues at coordinate 6,071 of JABFQD010001771.1, read as the reverse complement.
ATTTATACTGTTAGAAATATAATATAAATTTTACCATTCACATTGTTTGTTATTTGTGTCAATACATAATTCTTTAATATCACAACATTTCATAATTACATTAATTTTTTCTATTTTATATTCTGTTGTTTGGAAGATAACTTGAGATTATTTGGATTGTTGTTCTCTGACACAACGTAAATGTACGTGTCTGAGCAACTAGGTTTCATTAGTGTATACGCAGAGATTACTTCAAGTGTATAGAACAAATGTATATAAATTAATTTTACGACTTGTGATTAGAATGTGTAATTTTTCGTTATGATAATAATACATAAATCGCTATCGTTAGCATAAATATTTTGTCATCATTATCAGCGCACGTATCTATTTTTTAATTAAGTTTGAAACTTAATTTAAATGTTAGCGTTCACCTTAGCCTTAAAATATTAGATCCAAAATAGTAACAAATATGTGTATACGAAATTATATTTAAATTTAAAAGTATGCATCTTTGAAATTTTATTTCAACTTTTATAGTTATTAGTTCTTATTTATGTAATACAAAGTCATACATCTACCAAGTTATTTTCTATCTTTGCAAACCTATTTTATAATTAAATGCAAGCTGCGTTTTAATGTAAAAACTTCAAATTCCTAAGTTTAGAGTTTGTACTGTTGGATTCAGAAAGTTTTCTTTAGTAATGCATTAATATAAAATGTGAATAGAGTATTAAATTCTATTGTTCAGACTGTATTTGATGCAACAGTTATAATTCTAGCTCGCAATTAATAAGTTGACAAGTATTGTTAATAATTTTTTCAGGTTCCGGTGAGAATTATAATATTTTAGTTGAATCGCTAATAACTTCATTATTTAAAGCTAAATTGAAACATAATTTAAAATATATTGCTGACAACAAATACAAAATTTATATAAATTATGAAACATTAATCTATTCCATTATTCTCTTAAAAAGTCACGCGGAGCTGTCGATTGTTTTGCATATGAATATGACACAGACAAACTCATACACACACCGCAGATATTTTTACACGTACATCAATTAACCATTTAAGACGTCCACGTAACGCATATTTCATTTCCAATCGCATATATTCAAAGCATTTGCGTTCGTTGATATCATGCTAGCTGCGATTTTTCGTACGAAAGCTCTGCATACTACTTCACTTTAAACCGTAACAACTTTTTTTACCGTTTTGAATTTGTTGAATTTTCCCGAATATGCAAACATACGTTGCAACTCAACGAATAGCACAAAATACAATTGTCATGAAAAATATAGAATCGAATAAATTATTATGAATATAAAAAAAAGATATTTTCTCTTTTTATCTCGTTTCATATTTCCAAACAAATTTCTGTTGCATTTATGTAAAATGAAAAAAAATTGGCGCTGTGTGAAAACAACCAGTATTAATTTAAGTTGTATATGATGAAGTGATTTACTTATATTGTAAGATGAACTATGGTAGCGCATAGTAGACTCAATCTACAATGACAAATTTCGACACGCTATTCCTCTCACATTGACAATAGCCTAAATTATATTAGGATGGCTAGATAATTGTTGCTAAGCACAAAATGATCTAATTTTGAGGTTTATCCTATGACAAGGCATTAAATAACAATGGTCTCTATTAACAGTAACGAACTGTTTTGTGATTATATATATGGTTACCGATTACGGTAATGAATTTTCCTAAGAATTGCAAATGTGCTAATCAAATAATGGTCGTAGTAATCACTGGTAATAAAAATTGCAATCCAGTCAGTTCGTTTAGTTAGTTAAATACGAATGAATGAAATTTTAATTGTTTATTTTCCTGGGTGAGATTTTGAAAATTATTTTCATTTGCTTCATTAACTTAAACTTTCATTATAAAATGGTTGTTCCTTTTATTACATTATGCAATTGTTGCATTCGTAGTTCCCACGAATAATAGAAATGCTACAAAATTAATTGCTTTGGAGATTGTACAAATAGATAGATGAACAGCACAGATGTAAGTCATTGTCAAATGAACAATTGAAAGCAATTAAATGAAGTCAATATTGAATTCCTTTGAGATATAAAAACATTTTGATTATCTTTTTGTATCTCTCTATTATAGCAATAAATTAATACATTTTCATTTTTAATTTGATTAATTGGTATATGCAAAAGAAAGATCATATTTCATATAAAAATTTCGTTCTGTGCATAAATTAACACCAGATAAAATAAAAAAATATATAAATAACCGAAACATGTTTAAGCGTCTTTAAAAAAGGTTATTGTGAATAAATATAAAAATAAACAAAAATGTAGGTAATATGAAATTATTATACATGATTTTTATAAATATTTTTACAACTCACTACACAGCGGATAAAAATCGAAAATGCGGTCATGAAATATTAAAACGTATCATCTCTGTACCATTCATTCGTTGTAATATGTACATTTCTACACAATCAAATAAACACAGTTCATTAAACAAAAGTTCGCAGTCGGAATTTGACAATTCACAGTCAACTGTGAAAATTTGATGTTCCAATTGTACGTATTACAAATAAAATATGTAACACACATGCATGCTAGATTTTTTTTTCATGTTAATTAATTGTCCACAAATAAGTGGCATTTTTATGAGTCATAATACATTCAGATGAACATCTTTTTACTGAGCTACGTTCTTTTGAATGTGTGTAAATATGGATTTTATGAATGAATGCAGTTCAAAGATGATATGATGTTTATCACAATATGTATTCTAAATTATTATGAATTTCTATCATTTATATGTTATAATATATATTTTTTCACAAAAGGTTAAATTTAGCTATAAATACAATTATTTCATAAAGGTACACGACGGAATTTCGGTGAATATATTACAAAAGCGATATATTTTTGTATCAATTATCACAATTTTCATATTCTCTGGAATTATTCTTTTGCAACCGTACAGATTAATTAGATTTGAATATTGTTTGAATCGATATTTCCGAATTCGTTTAATGTAAACACTTGATAATTTATAATTGACTGGAGTAATTCAAAAAATTATCATGTGAAATATTATCGTCATGATTTCACGGTTGAATATGAAAGTAATATTACAAGACACACATGAACAATAGATTTATAGGAAAAGACATTATTGAATGACCTATCAATTTCCATTAAATTTTAACTGAAATAAACATTTTAATTGAATTATTGCAGCGTAATTGCATGGACTTTTGTAAGAATAAATCTAATTATGCAACTTTGATATTCCCCGTATAACAGAGACGAATGTAAATTTGTGAAGGTTCCATTGAAACATTTCAGTAACTTTGCTAAAGTTCTTTGATTTGTCAATTCTTACATTGATATATTCATTTATATCAATATTCATAAAAATAATTTTCATTAATAAGTAATACAAGGTATTAATACAATAAAATTAATATAATATGAGATCAGCATACATAGTTCAATGAAGTCTATACAAATTAATTAATCCACTTATAGATATAATTACTTTCTTAATTTTCTGCAATATTCTTAAAAAATATTTTTATTATCATTTTATAATTACATGTTGTTATAACAATGTTGAAAGTCTGGAATTGACTTTTAATATAATATAATTAAACTTAAAATTAACTTATCAATAATTTATACATAACTAGTTTACAAATATTTCCACAATATAAGCTTCGCGTATAAATTTTGTTAAAAATAAATAAAAAATCTCTCACGAAATGAATATTTTTCAATGTTGTCATTTTTATCAATAATAAATTGCAAAAAACATATATGTGCGCAATCAAATATGAAACAGTGATTCGCTTTTTAAGTATAGAATTTGATGTATAAAAGTGCACATGTAATGTTTTTAAAAACATATTTCAAAATACGAGCGATTATTTTTATTTTTCTTTTAGCGTTTCAACGATATTTACTACTTCATTATAAAAAGCCATTTTTCATCGTTTGACGACAGTTAATATTGTAGTTCATTCGTTCAAAATTATACCAAACTAGGACTATATAATGAATCCAGAAGGATGATTATAAACGATCTATTTATGGACAAGATGACGCTTATTTACTATCAGATGTAGTATGTGAACTGTACGCATTTTTACGACATCTTTTATATTATAACATCATTTCTAAGCACTCGTCGGAAATCTAATATAGAAATATTACGTTTGATTAATTCTCCTCGAAATTTTAAAGGGTTTAAAATTATTGAAAATAATTTTGTATTAAATATATGTACCTACTATAATTTAGGTTATTCAAAATAACAGTATTCACGATCTCACATAGAAATTCATTTTTAGACTGAAACGAAATGTTTGTGACAAAGGGAAACAGATTTAATGGAAAACGTACAATCAAATTAAGCTGCAAAAATGTACGAATAATCCGACTACGCTGGTTTCGATTCACATGAAAATGCACTTTGAACATTTAGGATCTCCACAACGAATGCTGTTATACGTACACAGAATGGTCATCTTTGCATCTAAACTTATGAAACCCGTTGAAAAAAACGACATGAAATAGTAACTAATATAGAAGACATTTTGCAACTTTTTTATGGAATCAATATAAAATAAAAAATATATAATCAAGTCATATAATTTTTGAAAGTTTTTATCCATTCAAAGTATGTTTGTTTATCGAGAAAATAAATGCATGTTTGACATAAACGGTTTGTATATGGATTATGTTTTGTTATCAATGTGGCAAGATAACAATCATTTCTAGAAATACATAATTATGAATGGTAAGTTTGTTTACTCTGTAGCTTTTAAATATTAATCAGAAACGAAATTTGTATCCTTGTCAACAAGAATACTAAACAAAATTATCTTATTTATATACCTATATTTTATCTATGAAAATAATGTGAAAACTTAAAACGAAATTGTATTTTATATTCTGCATTGAAAAATCTGCTCTATCATAAAGTACTTATGTAAAAATGCATTAAATATATATAGAGATTTACGTACATTATATTTTATACATGCAAACATGCTATTTATTTCCGAGTATATATATATTCTGATTTTGCCATATAATAATATAAACCATAATATAATAACAATCCAATCAATGTCTATCACAAAAAGTTTTATTACATTTGTAACTTTATACAAGTTAGTGAATGTTGTTTCTTATTCAATTTCAATACAAGATAACATTCTTTTGACTTCTTTAAACCATGTTATTTTTTGAAATTACAAATTATCATAACTATTATATACGGAGCAAAATTGTCATAATCATAATTGCCGCATTCTCATAGTTGATTCTATTTCACGAAAAAGTAAATTTATTCCATTTTTTTCAGTTGAACTGTACAACAGTTATTATTAATTAATGTAATCATTCTTTCAAAAAACTTGTCTAACTTCAAATTTCGGTTATCATAATTTTTTGTCAGTGTATAATTTCAGTCTGTTAAAGAATTTTTCAAACTCGTAAATTGTATATAATTATGGCTTCTCATTCAAGCATAGTTGGAAGAAACTACACAGAAAAGTTCAATTTTTGAACTAATTTTTTATACTTTTATTATTTTAATTATATATACATTTTTTCTTTTTTCTTTTTGCTCGCTCCACTACATCAGTGCATATATACATAATTATAATAGAGAAACATAATTAATTTTTCTATGTTTCATATATATTTTTGTCTATTAAATAATTTAATTTTGAGTAATTATTTATATGTATTTATAATATGTAAAACGCAAGGCATTTGTTAAACAAAATTTATCTTCGAGACTTATATTGTGAATTATTGTTTGAAAAGTTTGAATTATATTCAAACTTTATATTAATCTTTGCTAATATAGAACAGTCCGATAATTTATATCATTATTATAAAGCGTACATAAAAAATATTATCTAGAAGATATAATTGAATCATTAATTAATTACTGAATTCCTATGAAAAATTACATTTAAGGTAATAATTTGTTATACTTTTTTATCAGACTTAATGTTTAATCATTTTCAAATTAATTTTTCATTTATCCCTTATACGCTCAACATTGAGTAATTGTTATTAAAT
>JABFQD010001770.1:0-17167 GCA_022817045.1 Psix sp. ZL-2020 | reverse complement strand
ATTTCCTTAAGTTTCTCAAACAAAGACATTTCGTTGTATGTTTTATGTACCATTTAATTTTTTTTTTTTTTTTTTGAAATGCGTATATTATATGATTCCAGAATAAAATTTTTTAGTCTAATTATAAGATTATAAAAGCTGAATTAATATATTAAAGAATAGTTAAGAACAACAGCCTGCCACCAGTTTATTTAAGACAATTGACAAAATCGCATTCTTTATTATTCATCTTTAAAATTAGGTTAATTATGCGCCAAAACTTTTCATCAAGGTCACTTTTTCAACTTGTAAGGAATCTTTTGGGAGTAAATATTCTTTAAAACCTTTGAAATTTCAACGAATTGGTAGTCTTTCTGGGTATTGTAGACCTTTCTATGTATCTTCCTTATGTATGAAGAATTGTAACAGATGAAAAATAAGTTTTCATCTTTCAAATTCTAATACGATTTCGAAGTTATTATACTGATTCTTAATGTCATATTCTCCTGAGTTTTGAAATAATATAATGTAGTTTCGAAACAAAATTTAAAATTGAAAATCAAAATTTTTCCATTAAATTTTTCATAAAATATTCCTTCTAATCTGATACAATGCGAAAAACCGAATGTTTATCCGGATTTTCTACCAACGGAAAAGTTTTTTTCGATTAAAAGTAATAAGTTTTTCATATAACCCTTTAAAAAGTTATGGTCATAAAAATACAACCACCTATGCCGACGAATGCCATTCCGTATGTAAATATTAACATATGGCTATATATGCACAATTCTCACGGACTTGACGTTCTGCAATCATTCCAGTTCAGTGAATGGAAGAAGCTACATTGACACTTGAAATGTTTTGCCCGATTTTTCCGCATGTCCTCAATCGTCATTTTCAATACATATCTAATCGAATTTCTTTGAATATAAATATCATTAACAAATAAATTCCGCCTAAATAATTATGCAAAAAGTTTATTTACTGTCGATCAATCGATTCAAGTTATTCTGGGTTAAGAAGCAAATAAAACAGTTCTGTAAGATAACATTAACTTTTATAACTGTAAAGTACTTGCGAAACTCAAATATTGTTGTAAACTCGTAAAGTCCAATGTGAATATTACAGACTGGTATTTATAATATAATTTTCATTAATTTGCCGTATTGGTGTCATTCTTAATGCTTAGTAGTCAAAGATAGATTTTTTCATCTATATTATAACGATAAATAAAATAAGCACATGTACTGTATTTATAAAACAAAAAAAAATATGTATCAGAAATATGATCTAAATTTATGTTAAACGATAAATGACTCGTGTGAAGAAATAATTGAATGAATTCCAGAAAACATGCAAAGATCTAGGTTTGATAAATTGATATAAATATATCAATGCAACCCTTTTGTGTTCAGAAACATGAATGCGATCCACATGAAAAATCTCTTGAAACGTATATATACATATATACTGAACATTCATATTAAAATTATCCAACATATGTTGTCATTCACATTTCTATTAATTGTTCAATGAATAAAAGTCAATTTATATCAAAGTTATCTTTTTAACAAATTTAAAATAGTACAGGCCAGTGTTGATTATGATAAAAATACATTTAGTGTACTCGATTATTATACTTGTTAATTCGACAAATCCATATTTTCTTGTGGAAAACCTTTAATAATTGTATTAATAAACAAGTTAAATGAACAGCTATTTATTACAGAACACTTTTTGACAGAAATATGATACGCTATCCAGCCGCTTATCCTACTTTCAATTCAATTTATTGATTGCATTTAAATCAATTTTTGCGCTCGTTTTCATTAAAATATTTACAATTCATTCATTTGAATGTCGTTTAATTTCACTAAATTACACTTTCAAACAGATTTCGAAGCCAAATTTGTGATCTGAAAGTGACATTTCTGAGTTGAACGTGAAAAGTTAAACGATTTTTTCAAGTACCGATTTTAGAAAAATATTCAGTTCGGTTTTAACAAGCAATTTACGATTAACATTAAAGAAGTGACATATTTCAGATAATCTACTTTTAGCTTTATATGTTTCTCGCATCATATCATTGTGAAAATGATATGTCTTACAATTTTATTTGAGGTTATGTTTTTAGATCATGTATACCAAGATGAATTTTGCATTCAAGTTTTTATCCTTCGGATGAAAAAGTGATTGAAATCACAAATACTCATTTGATTAAAAGTGTGCTTATTTGAATCAATCGATTTGTTATTTCGTTACACATGAAGTCACATTGCTACGATATATTACAACCTAATTTCCTCACATCGAAGACACTTCATTTCTCATGTGGAATCTTGATAACGTATCATCAGCAAACAATAGTTCGACACTGCTAAACTCCAATTTTCCCGCTACTCCTTTTTCCTTAATTAACGCCAGATAAAGTCTCAGACTGATTTGATTTTAATGCATTTGCTGTTTTCGCAACAAAGCCTAGATATAATGCTAACATAAATCAAGATAACATAAATGATGCAAAAACTTTACAGAGAGACGAGAAGATGAAATTCTCGTGTCGTTATCTGTCGCACACTCACAATTCTCAATTAATGTGATCATAATTCCTCATCTTGACAGCAATTGTAGGAATGCAATTAGCCATCTATCGGCGACTAGACGCCAACTTGCAGCTACGTTATACAAAAAACTTTTCGCTGGAAGAATCATTTCTGATTGCATTGTTATGTTAAATTATTCGTTGAAATTTCGCGAGGAACTCACGGCTTGGAAATGACATTAATAACTTAAACTGAATTCGCCATAAAAACGCTGTTTTAAATTAAATCGCTGCTCCTTTTGTTCAAAGACAAGTTGATAATACGTTTATAACATTGTTTACTCAAGAAAGACCGCTAACTTCGACTGACGCGATGCGCCTAAAACGGCTTCTCGACTTTTGTTTTTGACAATTTCAAATCATTCCATTGAATTTACTTTGAATAACGTTACAAATATATACATGCCAAGATAACCAGCTTTATCATCACCGCGAAACGCCGCCGTAATAAAAAATGAACTCGGCGAAAAACTGCTTATCGATTCGGAGTAGATATTCTATGACAATCCTAGCATAAATTACTCAGCGTTCTGTAATGTTGAAATAATTACAGTAACCTTTCAAAAGCTCAGTCGATAGATCTTATGGACACGAAAACTCTTATATACCATCGAAACTCTATGGTCTACTATAGCCCTTAATGAGGCAGCAACTTGCATTGACCAAATTAGCCGAAGATAATTGAAAAACGTCGATTTTGTCATTTATCCGCTTATTATGCAAGTCATTCAAAACTAAGAATCAGCCGAGGTAATATAATAGCGGAAGAATGACGTGATTGGATAACAACGAGGCTGCAAATGTCTTTCGCAGATAGCGGTCGAGCGCAATTAATTATGTCGTTTAGAGTTCGCGTATCAAACGTCATGGTTAGAAATGGATTCCATCGGCTTTGGGATATTTTTCAGGATTATTTGGAACGCACGCGGATTTGTGAAATCTCGTGAAAAAAGCGTCTGAAATATTATTGATTCAGCGGAATATACTTAAGCGAGGCTTTGGCAACTCAAACCGCTCTTGAAGAGAGATTCAATAACCTTTTTCGAACTTGGGCCAAGTTCGGGTGGTTATTGAATTATTGAATTAAGCATGCAAAAGTGTCTCGCGAACGGTTAATTCGAAGGAGAAAGCGTAGCGTCAAACAAGGGACATTGTTAAACTTAATGTAAGTGTGCAATAAAAGCCCGACTGCAGGGTGTCGTTTTCCAAGCGGTTTGGGTCAAATTGTCTGAAACTTGTGGTGTCATGATTCAGTGTTGAGATGCATAGTTGATGCAATAAACTCAACTGTATCGCATTTGCATGCGATTGCTTTTTGTTAAGGCACAAAAGTCCGACCGGATGTTCTACATAAAGTGAATTTCGCTAAATTTCCATGGTATCCAATCAGGGCGGGAATTTGCATCCACCTGGCTGATGTACTGCTAAACCTTTGAGAATTTGAACTGGTGACTCGACAGCGTTGGAAGGTGGCTTATGCGGCTGCAAACATTGACTGTTAGCTTTATCGAACGGATTAAATCGCCTCTGCACGGAGAAGCGTGCTCCACAGCCTGTCGGAGGCCAGCATTAGTGGTCTCAGCACGTGGACGTGAGATCGCAGATCCTCCAGAAAAGCGAACGGCAGGGATGAGTTCGAAATGTCTTAGCAGTGTAAGCTGTTATGAAGTTAGAAAAGTTTGTACAAGAGGGTGAAGAGGCTCGGGGAGGACAGGTGGAGCATTGCACGGTGACGATGTAGGTCTGTGTGTAAATAGAGTGAAAGAGCTTGGTGGGAGAGGCTGGATAGGTGCTTACCGTCGGCATCAACTGATCGGTGGACCTAACACGCGTCACCTTGTTCCTGTACAACACTCGCTTAACAAACTTCTCGACGGGCTGATTCCACTTCATGAAGCTCACATAGGCAAGGTAGAACATAAATAGCACGAGCGCTTCATACCAATAGATGTAATTGTCGCGAAAGAAATAAATAAGCGTCAACAAACTGGCACTGTAGAAGGTGCAGTCGCGGAAGAGCGGCCACCAGGTGAGCGAGAGCACGGTCTTGGAGAAGATGGCGCACATGCCGATGACGAAGAGGATGTTAAAGACGGCCGATCCGACGATGGTGCCGATGCCCACGTCGTCGAACGAAACGAACACCCCGATAATCGAAGTGAAGAGCTCGGGGGCGGAACCACCGGCGGCCATGAAGGTCGCGCCCGCGACGTCGTCGGCGATCTCGAGCTTTTCGATGATGACGTCAAGCGCGGGCACGAAGAACTCGTCGCAGACGACAGCTAGCGCGACAAACATGTAAACCACGCCGATGATGTGCAGAATCACGGCACCGCGGCGCCGTTCCTCCAGGGTGAAGAGGTCGGTTGGAAAAAGAGGCGCCTTCTCCTCGGACATGTTTCCTCCAACTTTAATGTGGTGGTGGTGGTGGAGAGTGATGTTGAAACCTTGGCTGTCCAAGTCGGTGCCGTTATATGGAGGGAAGAGACCGATGGTGGCCAGGCTGCCGTTGTAGATGCTGGTGGCGTCGACTCGCTGCTGCTGTTGCTGCTGTTGCTGATGCGTTAGCGGAGGTTGGTTCTGGTTAGGATGTTTGCCGTGATGATTGTTGTTGTTATTGTTGTTGTTGTTGTCATTGTTGTTTGGAGCCGGACGATGGCCCCGGACAGGAGTGAGATGGGGCGCGAGAGTAAGCATCGTCAGCAGCAGCGACACCACCAGCCCAGGCGGCCACGACGGGCCGTCACGGTGCTTGGCCATGTTCATGTTCTGGAACGAGGGCAACCCTTAGGGAAGCAGTCGGGTCATGTCGTCGATGCGGCGCGACCCACGCGACAGCCTGGCATCCTTCTGCTTCCACGTTGCTCTGCCCGTTCGGCTTTTTCTACGCCCGCCCCCGTAGCTGCAATGGCGCTCTCGTCTCGGGTTCGCGCCTGCCAGCGGACCTCGCCGTCTCCGCGGCGTCCCGCCCGTTCGCGCACTATTCCCGTCGCCCGTGCCACCAGCCAGCACCGCCGCGCTATCGTCAGCCGCTCCTTCGCCGAGCCTTCGCCACGAATAATCGCACGCACCCTCACCCCGCGTACACACATACACGGCTCTCAAGCTGCAGCAGCAAAACGGCACCCCCGCCGCGTTGCTTGCTCGCTGCACACTGCACTACGCGGAACCGCTCCGTTCCCGCGTTCCCGGTCCTCCTCGGTCCGTTTGCCCGTTCCCCGCTGCACCCGCGTTTGCACCCCCGAAGCGCGACCCCGCGAGCGCGCAACTTCCCATCTGCGCCTGTCCGCCTCGCTCTCTAGCCGCCTTTCCTCCTCGTCTTCAGCTACAACCCAGGCTTACTCTCCGTCTGTCGCACTCGCCGAGCTCCAAGCTCTCAAACCTCTTGCCACCAGCTACCCCGCGCCCCCGACCACCCGTCGCCCGACCGACATCATCAACCGTCCACCGTTCCTCCCATTACTTCAGTGCCTATCCATTTTATGTAACATCACCTATTCATTACACTCGATAGCCTTTTGCGCGGATTAACAACGCGCTCCCCGCGAACTCCGTCGCCTCGCGCGGACCTCTTATTCAATCAACAAATCGCCGCCGTTCCTCTCCGAGGCCACTGCCTAATAAATTATATTTAATTAGGTCAGATGTCCGATTCAAGTCTGCCCGACTTCCTAAAGAGCCTTCCACAGCTTTTTCATCGCCCCACTTAAATGATTCCAATTAATATAACTTACCTGCGCGCCTTGCTGCCATCTGGATGCTGTTTCAGGTGCGACCGGTAATTGGCTGGACCACTGGTGTCCGTTTTTAGTCCGATATGTTGTTTGCTGATCAGCCAGCTTTTCCAGCTTCTGTTTTGATTCTTAATTGAACGTTCAATTCATCATACGCCAAATCGGCGAAACTGAATTTGTACGGTCAGTTGCGGTTTATTGACCGGATAACGTTTTTCCCTCGAGTTCTTTGGGTCATCAATATCATGCTGCTTCGATGATCATTTTTATTTTTAATTCCGTCACCGGGGTTTGCTCGCCAAGTGATTTATTGCTCACCAATTAATATCTTTTCTTGTCGGCTTCAGTTTTATGCTTTATTTATATACATTATACTTTCAATATGAATGCAAATTATCCAGATATATTATGTCTAAGGAGAAAATGATGCTTCATATTTATGGAAAGAAAGAGAAGTGTTAAAATATTTTGAAAAATAATTTATAACTCAAATCTATTCATCCAGTTTATACATTGCCTTTCTCAGGCAATGTATAAACCTATTCTGAGTTAAATAACATAAAAAGCCTTACTTTATAAACCAACAATTATTGTGATATTTTCATGATAATTTTTTTTTAAACATTCAACAAATAATTAACTTTCAAAATATTAATTAATTTTACCGACTCGTTATATTTTAATCAGCTAAATTGAACAGAATATTTCACATTTTTTAGATTCTTCAAAATAAAGATTTTTCAGGTTGAAATACTTTTTGAAATGACACATCATGAACATTAACTCACGTATATTCTAAGAACAATATCTAAACCAAAATTAGCTAGGCGATAGAATAGTTTTCGAAAAGCTATGTATAAAAACAAAACGTTAAACGTAGTGTGGTTCAGCATCGTATAAATTCTCGTCTACGTGCTCTGAGAAAACTACATTGTTACATTAACAATCGTATAATCAAATTGAACGAGAATAATTGGCTTGCTAGGATTACTGGGATTGCTGACGGTTTACGGTGATCAAACATTATTCCCTTTCAAATATAGAATTTGATGAATATTTAAAAATATTATTTAAATATACGTATAATATTGCAATCCAATATTTATCTAAATAAAAATTTTTCAATATTAAATTTATCTAAGTATGCTAATTATTATAGTTAACTATCAGAACAATTTTAGTTTTAGACTATATTCTGCTAAATTTCTGATTATCTGATTATCACCTTATCAAATCGAGTGAAATAATCATCAATTAACAATCAAAATCGTTCTTTGATTAATTTAGTCTTTTTAATAGAAAATGTATCTATAGAAAAAAGAGAATATTTTCATAGATGTTCATCTATTTAAATTTCAATTTAAAATAAGCATTATTTTAATGCATATATTTGTCAAAAATGTTTGAATCATTAATGTACATATATTTCTCAAAATGACTACCCAATTTTTAAAAGAATATTTCGTAAGAGGTCATGCAAAATACAGTTCATGGACTACTAAACCAATTTTATTAGTTGTCATATCGGATGTTATATATAGTCAAAACAATATCACAATGCCATACGTTATCAAATTTTAAATTTATATTCTTTAATTTCCGTGACTTGCTATTTCAATATATTCAACACACAACATGAATTTTTTTTAAATTACTAAACGTCTTGTAGTTTTGTAATCTAAACGGAATTTGTGCGGCTGACTAAATACATTGATATTCTACTTGTAATTGCAACGTACATTAGATTGCTCCTTGCATGGCAAGAAATGTTTACGTTTTGGGTACGAAAAAGCAAGCACTTTTAATTAATATGAAAAAGCAGGAATCAAATATAAATAAACGTGTCTAGTAAAATATAAATAAAAATGACACATTGAAATGTAATAATTGCTTTGTTCGTATTTTAGAACTTTGTTTTTCATTATTTCTTTATTGATTTAAATTTATCAATTATAAATAGTCAGAACTAAAATTGCAAAATTTTAATCTTATTTTATTGTTTTTTTACGAACATGATTATAAGAAAATTAATGGTAATGTAAAAAATATAATCAACTGAATTACTGTTTGATTTAGTGATAATCATCAGTGTTAAGGACCCGTAAAATATATGTAAAAAGGGATGTAAGTTTTATCGTATATTTAATCATTCCAACAAAAATCGCAGCATGAACAAATCTTAGTTCAAGATATCAAACAGTGTGAAGCAGTAACCTAGTGAACAACACAGAAATCTGCTTGGTCATTGCGGTGACACAGAATTTTCTTGCTGTGAACGAAAAAGTGTCAAAAAGGCTAATCTAACTGCGATAACAGAAGAAATCGAAAAATAATGATCAAAGTTTTAAACACGGTTTATTTATAGAAAAATAATATATTTACAATTCTAACAGATATTTCTTTTACTATATTTTTAAAGTATTTGGAACCATAATTTGTGTGTAATTTCAAAAGAAATTATTTCTAAAACTATTTTTTATTTTGTTTAACAACCCACTGGAAATGCTGCATTAAATTTCCATCTTATTTAAACAAAAATTGGCATCGTGCTTTTCTGACATATATAAAGAAGTAATATATATAACCAAGTTTCAAAATTATTCTTTAATTAGCATATATTTTCATGCAATAGTAATGGCTTTGGAATAAAAATTGAATATTATAAAACAATTGAACAGATGAGTGTTTCTTTAAAATAGTATACTCGCGGAACGAATACAGGTGTCTGGTCTCAGGTGCATTTCTTACATTGAATTCAAGTATATCGTATTATTTTATTCATGACATTCAACATCATAAAATATTCACCTCAAATTCCTTCGAATTTTTTTTTTTTTTTTTGAATAGCTTTTAATTTATTAGAATTGTTTGACTAATAAAGCTGTTCAATTGCTGACCTATTTATAGAAGTGAGTTATATTTTCTTAATGTGTTGCCAGTTTCGCGTCAATTACATTCGAAATACTTCTAAAATTTAAGTAGAGTAGCTGGTTTATTCATGTTTCAGTAGAACGATTCAACAAATTTGCTTGAAATTATTTGCAAGTTTATGACAACACGATTTTATTCAAATGTAGAGATTCTGCTCAATCCAAACTTGCGTTATTGAGCTGTTCATATTATATACGTCAGTAATATGGTTTTACTTTATTCTTGAGCTATATTTCATTCCGTCTATTTTGTATTGGATTTCAAAGCAATTTTATTTCTAAAAATATTGGCAATTATTTCAAAAGTGTTTTAATTTTTAAACTTCATCGCTCAACTGCGCTAATTTCAGTCATACGTCTTCAACCTAATGATACTATTTGCAATTTCCATTTTATATAATTAATGTTGTGAGCATATTTTGACATATGAATTCAACGGTTGCAAAGTATAATAAGTATATAACTAATTTAAGTGACAATTTAATCATTTGTAAAATTAAAAAAAATGAAACTTATTTATTACCTAAATAATTAACAACTATGATGAAAATGTAACTATGAACTAATTAGTGTTATTTTTATTACTAATAAACATACAAAAATTACATACCACATTGTATCGTTTAATATGAGTTTAAAAAATGTGCCAATGCGAATTTGTTTCAACCAAGATTTGAAACCGTGTTCTTCACATCACAAATCCTGCACTCTCTTACTGCTCACTAATCCTAGTAATATATGGGAATTAACACTTAAGCTGCATTCATAACTGAAATTTAAAACATTCACAAGTCATTCTTTTGTTTTGAAAATCCTGACAATGCTATTTAGTGTAAATAATAAACACAAAGAATTATTTGACAAGACAATGTGGATTTGAACATAGTATGTATAAAGGTAAAAGCAAAAATTTAGATTATCTACGTAAAAGATGTTTCATAATACTAAATGGTATTGTTAAATCCGTTAAGGGAACCGGGTTGCTGAAAGCATAGGTGAGAGGATGAGCTTGCGCGTGCTTTCTTCATCAGTTTTCTCGCTCGATATCGCAGCAGCAAAGTTAACGTCGGCTAATCCACAGCTGGGGCATTTTTTGTTCATTTGATTTTTTATCTTCGGTTTTATGCTCTAAAGAGTGCTTTTTAATTTGCTCTGAACCGCCAGACATAAAGTAATAATAGAAGTATGGTAAATTGTAATTGATACCTAATTTGGAAAACTGCAACTTCTACACAAGTTACAAAAAGTATATACCGATTTGAGTTCATATAGTTTGTCTATGTAGGATTTATTTGGTGAGATAGTTTAAGAAAGAAGAATAAAGCTGCATTATGATTAGAGTCTCTTGATTCGACTGAGATATCGACTAAAACCTGGTTTGCCTTACCATCCCAAGAGCGTGGCGAAGTTTTTTCAACTTAGTAAGCGTGTTCTGGGCGATATCGAAAAATCACCACCGATATTATCGATCCCTGAGTCGAAAATACATCAGGAAAATTCGTTAAAAGACATTTTGTTTATTGTTAAAACGCTTGGTTCTTCAGTTTCATGGCAGATTTAAAATAAATACTTTAAGAACAAAATTAATTTGAAATATTATTGTTTTATAAATTCATAACCTAGATTCGAGTATTCACTTGCTAATTAATATTAAGTTAAAACTATATGCAATTTATTTTAACTAAATTGACTTAAATGTTTTATTGTTTTTTCAAATGAAACTGAAGCGAAAAACATAAATTAATCAAACAATACGATTGGTTATAAATTAGAAAATACAAGTAATCCTTTTAATTTTAACAGACTTCTTACAAATAATACGTTTTAATTATTCACATACTTTTGAATAAAAAATATTAAAAATCTACTTTTTTAACATTCTTAATTTTTCAAATATTTTTAAAATTATTTCCATGGTTTTCTGATTTTCTAGAACACAAAAACAGTCTGGTTTAAAATTAATACTTTAATAATAACAATTACGATATGAATAGATTCGTCCGTAATTTTTCATATATATAAGCAAATTTAATACTTTCAGGTTTAAGCCGATATATTAAAAAAAAAGTTATAAACTTATATTACATCAATATCTGGGATAGATGCGGATGTAATTTTCATATTTCAGTAATTTCATTAAATATGTATTATTAAGTTATTTATATATAAATTTACTGCATGCATTGCTTCGTACATTATTAAATATTGAGAAATCACCGATAAAGATTGAGAAAAGCGAAACGAAAGTTGCCTCTCAAAATTAGGCAAGATACTTTCGTACAAAACGCGACTACAAACGTCAACTTTCGTCCTAATTTTGAGGTTCAATGTTGACGTTTTCGGAGCATGCGAATAAAAAAGTTGTTCAATTATTGCACTGTAATATTCTCAAATTTTGAATTATTGAAAAAAAGAACAATATTAAATAAGTTGTATTAACATCCAGTATATCTACTAATAATTTAATTGGTAGTTTTACTTTAATATTTTCAAAATTAAATTATTTCAATCTAAAATTGTAATCATCATGCTATTCAATTATTCCGTTAAGTACAGATCAGTACAAAATAAGGTCCAAACAGTACCAGGTTTCATAAATTATAAACTTATGAATATTAAAGAGTTCGAAATGAGACCCAAAAGGCCCAATACAGTACTACCGAATACTTTTCAGACAGAGAAAAATCAATCGGTTCGTTTGCTGAGTCCCACTGAGGACCAGTTGAGCATCACCAAAAACTGTGATTTCGCTTAGAACAATGGAAATCCGAGCTAAAAAGTACTATTTCAGTACTAAGCAATCTTAATAATTTTGCCTCGGGAAATTTTATAAAGAAACGTGTAAAAAACGTCAATTTAAAATTGTTTTCTTCTAGAATTTGGTTGAAAAATCTAAATAATAAAATAACCCCATATTTTAAATAGTAATACGTCGCAAACATGTCTATTCTTATCTATTTCTTCTCTGTTAAGCAAAATCAAATAATCAATGAAAAATGTAATGATACATTGATACATCATGTATAGGTAACTTCACAATGATTAAAAACCGTTCGATCAAACTATCATTTTTTTCTTCTCTTTTTAATCTTATTATATGTTATATCAGACAATTTTTGAGAATGGAAATAAATATATTTGAATTTCATGAAAAAATGAATGCATTCCAAACATGTGCGCATTATTAATAAATAATAATAATTTTAGTGTGAGCTTTACTTTTTACTAATGAAATAGTTTATGTGATTTTGTATGATAATTATGCAAATTCGAAATCATTTGATCGATTCATCACGTTTAGTTTTTCAATAATTTCAAATTAAATTTTTCCTTTGTTTTTCTACTCGGTAAGTCGATTAAATTTAGATTCCAAAAATCTATATACAAGTAATTTGAACATTTTTACATTTTTAATAAAAATCTACAAAAATAAAACAGATACGTTGAATAACATTGAATTTAAATTTTATTAGAGTAAAAGTTTGAAAAACATTTTGATTTATATTTAATTTTTTTTTGATTATCTAGTTATAAAATAAATTGAATGTCTTAAAGAAAATGTCACGAATATTTAGAATATATGAATTATACATAGAGTGATTTGATGACAAAAAAATAATTATTATTGAGTTAAAATTAAATTTTTCTTAAATAGAGTATACGTATGTGATGATTTCATATATATAACTATATATAAATATAGGAAAATGAAAACTTCAATTCATTTTATATTAAAATGATTAAACATTTATTTTGATTTCAACAGCACAATCGTTGATTATAAACTAAATCTTATAACAAAAATTCTTACTTCCAAAATAAAACTCGTTTTCTTGACAACACATATTTTTTTATAAAAAAGTGTAGAACACACTTTTGTCCAAAAACAAAAAAAAATACCGAAATTTACCAAACAAATTAATTTAATGGCCAGACTTCAAAGCACTGAGTGATTTTTTTAGAAGAAACAGCTTATGCGTGGCTTTAAAACTATGTCACCATCAAATTTACCAACAATACAGAATTTTAGAAATAGAAATATACATAAATTAAATTTCGCACCACTAAACAATTTCATTACTCTTTAAAGACAATTTAGTGAAAGATTAAAATTAATTAAAATTAAACTATATAATTAGCGCAAGTAGAAATTTTTTACTATAAATATAATACATATTAATTACGCAATTTAAATAAAGCTGATAGTCATTTCTTCAAATACTATATAATAAAATGTATATTTTTAAATTATGAAATATTCATGATATACATCTAATATAAAAAATTATATTTCTATTTAAAAACATAATTAATCGTTAGAATTGTTTACAAATATAACTATAACATTTCTTAATGTTCATACTCCTAAAATAATTTCTTGTCACACATGCACAGAAACAGCCGTTTTTTCATGCTTATTTTTAGTGCAAAACTAACACATTACAAACCATTCTAAGAAATTTTTCATTTTCGTCTCAAAAAGGGATGAGAATGACTTTCCAATTTTGAAACTATACGGAATCATAGCAACAAGCAAACGAGAATCGAGTTTGCGTAGAGTGAATAACTTCACACTGGTGCGCAAGTGATGTGAATCGTAACTGTCCGTTTTCTTCGATTTTGAGCAACATTTACATTTGTATCATATTTACATATGATTACTTCAACAATGATCGCTCCATTTTAGCAGTTTTATAGCAGTTTTCAAAAAGGATTAGATGTTTAAAAATTATAATTTATAAATTATTTAAACATTAAAAATCTATAAATCAAAATCCCTCCTGTAATTCGCTAATATTTAAAGCGACGAAAGTAGAAATAATAATTTTATTCTTTAAGCAAAAATATTTGTTTTTCTCCGCCCGAACCCCCACAATGAACTGCACCTCTGGACCCCCTTTATGCGCTTCGCGGAAACGAAGTTTTTAACGCTTCTCGTTATTTTACATAGTTTATTCATCAGACAAAAAATCCTCATTTCTAGTGTACTTGAAACAAAACGCACTATGCGTGTCACAGGCAGAACATATATTTCAAACTCGTGGGAAATTGGCACTACTTGTTCGAAATGGATGCCGTTCTGACCTAGATATGTAATTTACTATATTATATTTTCACAAAATATAATCAATTAACTTCTTTCAATCAAAATTTTATAAAATTGCAGAAAACTAATTTAAGTGTAACAGGTTTTTTTTAATATATAAATTGTAATTAATGCCTTCTTGGCATTTGAAAGTGAGTAAAATGAAAAAAATTACTTTAAAATATAATAAACGTTAAGTCAAAGATTTCATTTGTGCAATATTAATAATATACTAATAAATTATATTTTAAAAAGTTGTTATGATTTAAATTCATGATTTAATAGTATTTCTAATATGCTTTTTATGGTCGTATTCCATTAGAGTCTCAGAAACATAAGCCACTGTAATAAAATAAATGAAAATATGTAAAGGCCTAATTATTATTATTGAACGAAACTATTGTGGAAACAAATCTTGAGAGATGTAAATCAACTATTAATTCTGGAAAAAATCACACAGACATGATCTCTCAAAACTTTCTAATATACTGTATATATTCACCAACGTCTTATAAATAAATATTATGATGTTACAATTTATTGTAACATCATAACATGTTATTTATTATGATGTGTTATAATCAATAAGCAAGTATAGAACTCTGTCTTGAAAATATTGTGAATATTATCAGTTTATAATGAACTATTAAATTTCTAAAGTTTTAATCTTCGTGACTTTTAAAATTACGGTAAAAAGAAATTTTATTAACAGTCTCATGGATCGACATCCAGGGTATAGATATGCATAAGCTATGTTTGTAAACCAGCCTTTAGTTTTTAGTGTTTTTTCTTTTTTTTTAATAAAAATAGCATTAATAATTAAAAATTAAATTCACGACTAGAATCCGATTCTATATCAATATTCAAATATTATAAAAATTTATTTAATCGGTTTTTTATAATGGCTTTTGAAGAATAATGAGTTTTTGTCATCGGTGTCACTTCAAAAACAAGAAATCATTAATAATTTACAATTTAGCATGAAAATATTTAATTTTTTCACAGAATTGTGTTATAAACGTGATAAAGTTGCGCTCTCATCACGAAACAAATTTACACATGATTATTTTCATTTAATTTGAATAATCTGTCATGTCGGTAAAAGCACTTTAAGTATCATAACTTGTATTCCATAAAATGATAAATTATCAGCTGTTGTAACTTAGTTCTGATTTGAAATTAAGGATGATAAATTACCGACGGCAGATAAGTAAGCAATGGTAGCCCCTAAATAGAATCTTATGCATTGCCAAAGACGAAATACAATATTTAGTTTATGATATTTATTTCAATTTTCATTTTATTTATAATCTGAACTTTACAGAATCAAACATATCTATTACATCTGTTTCATGACAGAACAAAAGATTATAAAAATAGAAATAAACAAAACAATCTTCAACAATATAATTAAACAAATTCGAGAATAACTGAATTAAAAACATGAATTCAATTTTTTGAATTATTTAATAATCTTATCATATAACTATATTAATAAAAACAATATTGTATAGAGGAATAGAAATAAAAATATAATTCATATAACTAACCACTATATATTTATTTTCGATTTTTCTTACACTATTCTTATAACATTTATTTTCAAAAATATATTTCTTATTTCAAACATCTGATAAATTTTGACAGTGAATCTCATATCAACAATTACACGAGAAAGAAAAAAATTAAAAAAAAAATAAAACAAAATTTCATTCGATAGTATTTTTTATTATCTCCACTTATACATTCATTGAACAGTCGCTCTTAATTCCATTATTTTTTATAAATCTTTTAACGATATACACATATATAATTCTCTTCCTACATTACATATAACATTATATATGTAAATTAAATCTTTTAACGTTTATCAAATAATATATATAATATGTATATATATTTGTATGTGAAGTACCAGAACATGATCAGTAATCAGATCTTCATAGAGATTTACAAAAACAATTGTAACACACAGTCATTGACACTTTACATAGTGAATGTGATCGTGAATATTAGATTGTACAAATCTATATATTCTTAAATGATATACAAATAATATATTTCACGAACACTTTCACAATACACTGACGCTTGAACGCGTCATTTCCAATAGTTTAATAAAAATACATTTTGATTCCGAAGTAGCACATCATGAAACAAGAAGTGAAATTAAGTTGACAACGAAATTTCTATTTCTTTTCTCAGATGCAAATATTATTTTTGCCACGAGTATAGTGGAGCATTTTATTTTCAATCCAGAAACAAAAATGTACATATCGCACACACGATTTTGAGCTTTACAATGACGTCGAATAATAAATTTCTTTTTTAGTTAAATTTAGGCGATGCATTTTTGGTCCAGGACCAAAAATGAAACCACTTAGAAGCAGCTATTTTTTTCTCCGGACAGATTTAAAATAAAACGCTTTTAGCGCATACTTAAGAAAATATCGTCGAATCGACTAGTGTCTTTATTGCTGCACGTTACGGTGTAAATTACTGATTTATTGCCACAAAATATCCTGCACGATTAAGTGTATCATCATTTATAATTAGCGGGATATATTTCACTTTTCATCTACAATAATTGCTACAATTGCAATTTTTTCATTGTATGTTCTACACTTAAAACACGTAACCTATTTTTACAACAAAAAAAAATCAAACCGTGAAATAATTTAAATTGTTCGAAAAAAAACTTTAAATATACGTATACATAATATTGCGACAACCTTTATGAGACAATAAGAGTTATTTATTGCAACCGGACAGCTTTTGTAAAAATAAGAACTTTTTTATGCAATCATAACAAGAAAATAAACAATTTATATGGACA
>JABFQD010001769.1:0-17172 GCA_022817045.1 Psix sp. ZL-2020 | reverse complement strand
ATTGCTGCAGTATCTTTTTTCCGTCGGTGTAAAAATGAGTTCTTTTTCAAAAACTCGGCCCAAATTTCTATTTCAACTTTTTTATGCGTTATTGCTTATGTTGATAAAATCAAACCAGACGTTTTATGTCGAGTAGATTGCGGCATCCGCGGTGGAAATAAGAACAAATTTCATATGAATGAATTAAAACAATAGATAAAACCAAACACAAACACAGTTCACCGACATAAATCTATTGAAGTAAATAACTTTTTTTTATTTATACAACATGTTTCTCTTAGTGCAAAAAACTGAGATAAAATTGCTCTTACAAAAGAAACACGGATGGTGAGTCCAAAGTTCAATTCTGGTTCTAAAAATCATAGACGACCACTTGAAATGTTTTGTTAAGAGCGGACAAAAACAATAACAAACGTTGACCAATAAGAGAGTAGCGTTGTCGAGATCTGACCAATAAGCCAAGTCTAAAATTGTACGCAACGCAGCCACTGTGGGACATGCGACACAAATTTCCCGATGTAGATATTGCAGCCCATAGGCATGAATTTATTTACTCGGGTCAATAGGCTGTTACACGATAGCCAGCAGAGAAACCAGGATCTAATGAGCGAGCGCTGAATCACGAAATTCGGCTGGAGCAATTTATTCTTCGAAGAACACGTTCTCGCTGACCTTATCCAACTCTGGACCAAATCTATACTTACCACAAATTAGGAATTTGTTCAATTCCTAATTTTGCGAGTTAGGAATTAAACTGTTAACTCAAAAATGAACTACTATTGAAAATAAGTCATCTACCAAATTTGTGCTTAAACTTTACAAAGTGCTGAGTTTTAATCTAACAACTAATAAACCTGGAATAAAACTGATGAAATTTGATTAGCTTGAGGATAATTTGTCAAATGACGAATGAGCTTTAAGTTTAATGTTCCTTTAATTTGTTTTAAAGATGAATAGTCAGATGGAATGTAGTGTGTTTATGAGATTGAATATACTATATGATGTAGAATTTGTAAATGAACATCCTGTAAAACTAAATGATTGGTATCAAGTTAGAAGTTGGCAAGAAATGTTATTTTGCAGCTTTTTTACTAATTCCTCTGTATATCCGATTCAACAAAAATGTTGTTACCAAAAAAAGTTGATCGATCAAGCCAAAAAGTAGTTAATTTACACTACTGCACTGATAAATTGGATGCAATGATGAAAAAATGTAGCAAACTGATGAAAATGATTTCCCTTGTAGAAAGAGATGGAAAATAAAAATGAGATCAAAATGGTACCACAAGAGGCATGAAATAGTCTAACCCATGAAAGGGGATGACATAATTTATTTGTCCAATGATAAATAAAGAAGCACGAGCTAGATGAGATTGGGATTGGCTGATACTGGTTTACTAATTGGAGCGCCGAAAAGAAGAAAAGTAAATTCTCGTTGTTAAGATTCTTTATTCAAGTCCTCTTCAGTTTAGGAACATACACAGGTTGTCGAAGTCGAGATCGGTAAGTTTACAGATGCGGTGCTTACTAGAGTGTACGGTCCAAGGTGCTCTGGCGGCTGAAGAGAAAACAAGCAAAGACGATGAAAATAAGAGCAGCAGCTCGTCTTGGACCGGACACCCGATTGAGTCGAACTTCCATTTAGTAAACCCTGAACAGCCGCACCGCAACCCAGATCGATTAACTCGGGTCCTCATCATCTACGACACCTATCTATCCATCTAAGAGGTACGTTTCGTCCGCACAACGTTCATCAATATAGACTCTGTTTGAATCACATGACGTTCCTGAATCGAGTTCACGTGTGAGCGTGTCAAAGACGAGCGAGGGCCGAAGTTGGCCCAACCCTCGCTAGCATAAGGCAAAATGCTCCCTGGCATCCCGCGGGAACTACGTAACAACAACAAGAACAACGGTATTGAGCATCAGAAAGTTCGGTAAGCTATCGGCGGAAGCACGGCTGGACCCCGGCGGGACATCGGCAGAGTCCTGGCCGGGGTTACTGGCCCTCCCAGGACTCGCTGGACCTACCCCAGGTTATATCGTTGAGCCAGTAGGGCGAACCGCCGACGGTGTGTTCCTCGTTGGTAGAAGAGGCCACAGAGGGCGCGGGCTCCATGGTTGCGCAGGGCCCATGGATGAGGCAGCCGCTGGGCCCAGGCTGGGCCCACGGTGGTCCCGGCGAGTAAATTGCCTCTGGCTCGTCAAACTCTTGCTCCTCGTCTTCTTCATCTTCTGGCCGGAAGAGCTTCATACGCGAGGAAGAGCAGATCAAAGGATCCACGAGCACCTCCTGCGGCAAGAATTGCGCGCCCAGGTGCGCGCAGCTCGGCTGCTCGTATTCCGCGGAATCACTGCCTCCAGGTGAGGGGGGCGCCAGGCCTGGACCGCGCAGGATCGCTGCTTCCTGGACCGAGCGCCGGCCCGCCAAAGAACCACCAGAGTAATTGTAGAAAGAACTAGTACCAGGAGGTGGCAGCATCCGTGGTTCCTCCAGGTCCACCTGCAGGCCCATGCTGGAGGTACACGGCTGCTGCGGCTCCGCGACTTGAGATACCGCTGCCGGCTGTGTCTGCTGCACTTGCTGATACGTTGGTCCCAGTGACGGCTTGTCCTTCTCGCGCCGCGGCGAGCGACCCCGGTCGCTCACCGAGGTGGCGCTCCAGTAACCCCACGCCATCGGGAACGAGGCTCACTGCTGTGTGCTTAGAGAAAGCTCGTCTGCGACAATCCACCGTTCAGACTGACGACGCGCTTACACCGCCGCCTCCGACCGGACTCTGAATATCGACTGCAACGGGGACGCCCGCTAGCGCCGCCCGGCGCGCGCGCCACCCCCTGAGACTCGCGCACGCGCCGCCACCCACCACGTTGCGTCTTCCGCCCTTGTGTTGCGATCCGGGACGTGGCGCGGCCCACCGGGTACTAAGCCCAAATCCGCCAACAAGGCCAATGTTTGGCTGAGCTTTATCGCGACGGATAACTCGCCATTCCATCTCTGTCTCTCTCCTCCGTCTATCGAGTCCACCACCGTGCTTCCACCCTCTCGCCTGAGAAATTGCGATCAACCGACAGTGTGAATTGTGTCTGAGGGATACATGACAGCGCCGGGATTGGGTCACAAGGGCCACGAGGATCTCGCGTCGATAAGCTCCAGGCGTGGCATGCTACAGATTTTGCTGCCGCCGCGCAAATTGCTTCGCGGCCTGTCCAACTTTTTAGGCGTTGGCGTGTGAAGCCAACATCCGATCGTCATTATCACTTCAACCGTCTTCAATGTCAAACGCTACACGACTCGTGATTAATTAGAGGCTTTCGATTTCACGTCAGTCTGACAAACTTTACGTATTCGCCCGATCAGGCATATGTTCGTTTCACCAACCCTCCTTCGGGCTAAGTGGGCTTAAGGGGGTGCAAATGCACTTCTCTTCCTCCAACTTACGGCAATAGTTTTTTAATAGTTCTAAATCCATCTTGCAATTAGTTTTAGTTCGCTTAGTCAAACTAAATGATGAAGGTCATTATTATTATAAATTTAAATGTCTCGCCACGAGTAATCACCTGAGTCGCAAAATTTATGAACAAAACTCTATTTATGTTTCCTTTTTTAATGTATATCGCTTTTAACCTTTCATATTACTTTTCTCATTACTATAATTTATACACTTCGTTACAACTTATTTTTATTTTTTATGCAGTCTCATTTTTCAACTTCGTTTTCTGACTCTTCTTTTAAGCAAAAAATCAACAATCCAAAAAACAAAAATATATCTCTATCATTCCCCAACCAACTTCAAAGCTGCCAAATTTCCTTTCAAATTTTCAACAAACAATAGTAATATTTTGTTATCAAACTAATTATATCAATATCTCTATGCTAAATCATTTAACTAATCGGCTCAATTAATTTTTATTTTTGTCAAAATCATTTATATTCAGTCCTCTTTTTTATATTAAAAGAACCATTTCATTCAATATATCATATTGATCAAAAACAATACCCGCAAATTATCATTTCGGCCAGTTGACTATTGTACCCAATATCTTTGACATAACAACGATTATTCTATGCGTTTTGTTCCAGAATAGAATTTCCTATTGTTCTGAATGAATATTGTTTAGCAATTTGGCATTGATGCCGAGGTCTCAAACATCTAATTTCGGGTCACCCGCATTGCGTATCCTTCCGGGCTGTCGTTGTTCCACGTGTTCAATGGATCGAATCTCGAGAATAACTCAGCCCAACGTGCACCTCGAAAAATTTTCCTAATCGACATTGCTGAACGAAAGCGTGTAAAAAACACCCCTGAGATGGTTCTCATAAAACAAGAAAAAGGGATCGTTTAATCTTGCTAAAACGTTTTACTGCATTTTTTTATCCTTAAAAAAAAATCCAACTAAACAGACCGCATCAAAACGAAGCTGTCAATTTTCTACTGACACATTTTTCCTCGTGGTTAAATTTCATTAAACGATCATTCAATTTTTGCCCAACAGAGATGACAATATCGAGCCTATAAAATCGTTATTTAACTTACGACGCAGATGTACGTCAAATGTGATTTCAAATTACATTGCACCATGTCCTCCATATTTAGTTATGCAACTTATTTGTTCATCTGAAAAGTGTAATACACTCAATGCCATTGTTTCCAATGAATATTAAAGTGCTGTGATTATGATTTTTATTTTATTAAGAAACGAACAATTCCGTCATTACAACTTATCTAATAAAACAGCTAGTTCGGCGAATTAATGCGCTGCAGAAAATCGTAATTTGTACGACTGCGAATTTGAATGCGCTACAAATTGCAACGTGTATTATTACATCGATAATAGGTGACACTGCGGCGAGCATGAGCGGATACACTTCTGTTTGCATTTTATCGCTCAAAAAATTTTCGTTTCGCAGTGTCAAATGAAATTAAAAACTAAAGTTTCGCCACTGTGCGGCGAATATATGCAAATTCTGCTCCATTTTTCATTCGTTTTTTCTTCCGTTTATATTTATATCCAAATGAATATGAATTTTAGTCATGTTAGCGTTAAATACGCGGGGATAAATATTTTGTATGTTTACTAGAGCGAAAACATTATAGCGCGTGCAAAAGTCAATTTGGCGTGACGTCGACAAAAATTGCACAAGAATAATTGCAAAAAGGGATTCAATACGCAGGTGGAAAAATGTTACATTTCCCGAGCGAGCTGACCTTTTGCATTGGCGCGAGCAAAAATATACGAGTGTTTGAATTCTTGCCATAACACAACTGCTGTTTGTATGTTCAAATGGTTCTACATTTTTGGTGAAAACAGACCAATTTGAAGTTTGCCGATAAAATGTCTTCGCAAATTCACGAAGACCCCTGATTTCGGGGTATAAAAGACCC
This sequence comes from Psix sp. ZL-2020, assembly GCA_022817045.1. Classification (NCBI taxonomy): domain Eukaryota; kingdom Metazoa; phylum Arthropoda; class Insecta; order Hymenoptera; family Scelionidae; genus Psix; species Psix sp. ZL-2020. Next base: position 11,785 of record JABFQD010001769.1, on the reverse strand, counting down.
GGAAGTCGGCGAGTCTTTAATTTATATAACCGAATGATATGCGACGGCTGGAGAACATCGTAGTTCGCAACGTAACAGTGTTAGCTTTTTACCAAAAATACAGTCTCTAACAGCGTATCGAGGCGATAATAGATTTTACCCCTGGGCGTAAACTGAACGTTGTCATTTATCGTGGAACTGTCAATTATTATGCTCGTATACATCACGCGAAGGAAAAGCTATATCTAACGTTAATAAAATTAGTCTGCAAAGTTGTGAAAAAAATGAGCAATCAATTATTTTGCGTTTACACATTTGACAAATAAATACTCAGTTCAATTATTAACAACAAAATCAACAATGTGTAATTACGTTTATTCAATTAAACTGAGTGATTCAAAATGATTGATGATGAAAATGAAAATGATCAATGTTCTAGTTTGCAAAATCAAAATCAAAATAACATCCTTCAAAAAGTACAAATTTCAATTTTAAAATTAATTCTTATTAGACTTGGAATGACTTTTGGAGACCGATAGACCCCAGACGAAGACACTAAACTGGGTGATTCGTGTGCAAGACAGAGACAGCGAGTATCATAAAATGTTCCAAGGTTAATTATGTGTTCATTTTCACGGTGTTCGCTAAATTTAGAAATCAAGTATCGTGAAATTTCGGTATCAGTGTTATCGCATGCGTTTCATATCGTTCGACTGGACCTTGCTTGCTCCTAGCAAGCTTAGCCAGGTGATTACAATTACGGTAATTCACCGTTGCAGCAGCCCAGCATTATGACCGGTTGTTCAGTCATATTGATTCGGGTTTACATTTCTGCAAGTAAGTGTAATTTCTTAGTAAGCACTGATCATGAACACTTCATTATAGACTGTATACAACTTTTGATATTAAAGATTTTACAGCCAAGAGAAATCAGACGGTACTTTTTTTTTTATCTAAAATTTCATTAGTGATAATTAAATTTTTTGGTTTATCTCCAACGATAATATTCTAGAACGCAATTAAAAATGTCGCTAAATAATGATTGCTTTAAAGACAATTAGTATAAGCGAGAATACGAATAAATAAAAGTAAGAAATTGAGATAAATTGAGAATTTGCTAAAAAGGAACAATGGAGTAATGAACAGCAAAATTGTTGAGGCGATTCTAAAAATCTAAACTATGAAATTTAAATTAACTGCTGTGGAATTAATGTATACATTTATATGCAAGTCATTATAAACATTCGTACTCTAATTAATTAATATATATGATAAAATGCAACATAATTTAGTTCGCATATTTTTCAAATACATGACAATTTTTATCTTGCTGTTACAAAAATAAAATCACTTTATTCAAATAAACGGTATAAAATAAGCAAACAGAAAATACAAATTACAGAAGATTTTAATGAGGCTAGACTGTTTTCCCATTTCTGATTAAAATCTTGTTTGTGAAAAAAATATTTATAGTATTTATCAAAAGATCTCGATTATAGAAATTAAAGTTCCTTTATTATTCTACTTATAATTGAAACCTAACTATCATAAATATTTAAAAAGCTCCACCGTAATTTATGTAGCGAAACATCTTCTTAAACTTGTTTAATAACACCGAATTGAAATTGTTACATAAAAACTAACTTTAAAAATAAATATAAAAAACATGATTTTAATACACTGTATAATTTACGTCACCTTCCATACATACTTTAAGCGCATAAAAACCAGCAACGCTTTTTTATTTGCCGCTGACGAATTTGAGGTTTCTATTTTAATCAAAGGCATTTTTTTCAAGTGCTTAAAGTCAGTGGGATGGCAATAATACCTTAACATCATCGTAAACAGATCGTTTAACAAACCTTTATTGTTCGTACTGTTATTGACTTTCTCTCTTTAACGTTAAAAATTGTTTCCAGCCTTTCATCCTCTTTGGATGTTTCACACCCCATATGCATAACAAAGGTTAAATGCACTATCGATGACCCAATTATCCGTACACTTGATGGAACAAAAAGCTCAAGTTTTATCTTCTTAGAAAGTTTCGTTTGAACTGGTATTTTTTTGTCGTGATAATCAAGTTATCGAATCAAAAGTACCAGCGTGCCTCAAGTGCACTCAATTGAAATAACCCGTTAATGATTACAACAGGGTTGAGAATCACGCGACATAAGCGGCGTCGGTTTGCGGATGTCAGTTTCCGCCGTGGGTTTTGTTTTCGTCAGCTCTTCCTCCAACCATTCGATTACACCCGACTGCATATTTATCCGGTGCGGACGTTGAAGAATAAAAACGGCAAATTCTTCAGTGAAACGGTAAATTGTGAAAAATGGCTCCAGTGCTAGGAACTGCGATAAAAGCCTTTTTACCTCCCAACTTCGAGTCTTTCATTTCAACTGTTACTTTGTTTTGCTTTAGTAATGCAATATGCAGATAAATCATTCAATTCAAAGCCTTGAACAAGCCAAGTTAAACACCTGTTATATAGAATGAAGATGTACCGAAAAACTTTGTCTCTAACTTCTGTCCTAGTCTGAAGAGTTGTCCTAATCGAGTCATTTGAATGTAGGTTAAGAAAACACGTTGCGGTATACGTAAAACCTATTTAGCTGTCACGGTATACGGAGTGTCCCACAAGTTTCAAAAAGGTCAAATATCTCGAGAAATACAAAAAATATCCAAAAACAAATCAACAGTTTTCAATATTTTTGAAAAAACTATTTAATTATCTTAAATTCAGTTTTTAAAACCACTCCCTGAAATGAGGTGGGGGTAAGAGGGGGGCAAGGGAGAATTAAAAATTTGAACTAATGATTTTTCAATGGGAATTTTCATTGTTTACTACATTTTCGAATTCCATGTCATAATTAAGTTTTGTCTGTTTTTAGATCAATAGCAGATGGCGCTGTCATAAGGAAAATAAGTTTTTTCTAAATTAAGGAGGAAGTTGTAAACTTAAAGATAGTTATAAATGCCACGTGAAATTTCTAGACTAAATGAAATCTTTATTAAAATTAATTAAAATTAATTCGTTATTTTTAATTCCTTTCCTTTAAATTAGTTTCTTAGTTTGAAGAAGCTAAACAATTCTAAGTTTGTGTACCTTTGTCATAAGTAGTGACTCAACCTCTAAGAGAATTATAATTCTCTGAGATACCATGTCATGTGTAATGTTTCAATTAAACAAACTCTATTAGGTTGTTGAATAATTAATGTTTGACAACACTTATACGCTAAATAAGCTCGGTAGTTTCGTCATTCAGATGTTCTGGAAACAAGACGATTCTGCAAATATTTCTTCTCTGCAAGCAAAGAAGGGGAAAAAGGTTGTCGAAACTGCAAAAGCATTTGAATTGCGGCCGGAAGCGCTAATAGTCGCGTGCATGTGAAATGCGAGTCCCGGGTCTAGACGCTTTGTAGCGTGCCAATCGGCGCGTTAAAACGACCCATGCTATCTCTTTCGCGCGTAGATCTTTGGCTTTTCTTTTCACACCCGGTTGACCATCGTCAAAGCCAAGCTCTAAAGCTGAATCACAGATGAGGCTTTGCGCTACGATCATTTCATTTTTTTTCACTCTTCCACGTCCCAGACGATGGTTTGGTTTCTGAATAGATAGCGAGAGGAATTAAAAAATTAACGTTCCACAAAAACCCGGGGTTTTTGTCATTAAAATGAAGACTTCACATTGTTAGTAAACATTGAATCGTACATTTTCATTTATTTTTCTCGCTGCTCGAAATACCTTGAATGCTTAGTCAAAATATTTCAACCTTATCATCTCATTAACTAGATGGCGCTGTCCCAAATTTGTCGTCTTATAAGGTATAATTTCTTATGAAAGAGAAATTGTTTCTAGAGTTTACTCAGCTATCCAGTAAGCTGAAGTTGCTTAAATAGTTTCCCCAAAACTCTTGTTATCTATAGATATTAATCTTCATTTTGAACCGTTCCTAAGCGGTTGGATGATTAAAATCTAAAAGCACTAAAAAAGCAGAGGTTCGGGTCGAAATTGATGTCAAAGCTAATTTAATCTATTCATATGACTGAATGAAAATAATTCACTGGTTTTTGCTTATCCTTCAAACGAACTTCACATTGTTGTCTTGGAAATTCTGGCGTCTCAAATATATCATCTTGACATTCATTTTTTATCCCGCTGTGCGTCAGCATGTCAGAGAAAACCCATCAGGGTAATCCATTTTCTGCCATCGTTCTTTTCCGTTGTCCTCCGTCTCTTTCAGTACCCAATTTGAACACATTCGTCAATGTTCGTACACTCAAACGCAACACGATAACATGAGCTGCAGAGAAAACGCTAATTTCCATCCATTTGCATTTCTTTATCTGCGACATTTTTGGAACCAGGACTCTTTTCATTTACTGCTTCTCTCAATGTGTTTTTTATTGTCTCGTTCTTTTTATTTAGCGGTCTCCTTTTATCTGTACATACTTATCGCTAACTTTGTGCCAATTGCCCTTAACCCTTGGTCAATGCGAGTGACTTTTAAGCAAGCTAGAAAGAGAGGGAGTAAAACTGAATTGAGTAAATAGCGTACATTTGCAGGACCGTGTCGATACGGAAGCTATTTGAAGCGAACCTCTATTGTAGTAATGCGATAAGCACCAATGTAAGCAAACTTGATACCTGCCTGGGCTTTAGTTACGTATTCACGAATACAGTCGAACCTCGCACGTTACATTGATACAATCAAATATAATTGGTTAAAGTTAATTTCACGCGTAAATGGTCTGCGACGCCGCACAAACAGAATCAGTGAATTATTATTTATGACTAATATAGGACTTTTAGTTTTCATGATAATGCATTTGAACCAAAAATATATATTTGAAACAGTAATTTGGCTGATATATATTCCATATAAAACATATATAATAAATAATGAGTTGGTAAACATGGAGCTAAACTAGAAAAAGAAAGGGAATACAAGCACAACATAACTGACTTTTAAATCGGAGACAAGGGTTCAAATCTGAGTTACCAACAACGATTTATCTAATTATAACTGTATTTTAGTTGTAATATTAAGATGAAATACAAAATATAATCATGATAATATAAAAATATATCCTTACATGAGAACATTTATATTAAGACTTTTCTTGTATATACTTTTTTTGCAAAGAGAAATTCAAAAACAAAAAAAAAAACAAATTCTTGATCAATTTTATTTTATATAAATAAAAGATAGAAAATATCCACCAAAAAATAATGGAATAGAATCATTTTTTTATAATTCAATCAAAAATTAAAATTAATCTGAGTTTATAATATAATAAATGTTATTTCTACTCAAAGTCAAGATTTATTTTAAAATGAAAAAAATTGAAATTCTTTTGATAAGATAAAAAAGTGCGACAGCTAAAAATGATTGATTCATTTATATTTTGAAATGAAATACGCTAGACGATAATTATTCGAAATACCTGTTATAATTATAACTCGATTCTCTAAAACCACTACTTCATAAAAAATCATAAAAATCATTCTTATCTATGTTTAATGACGATTCGTTATTTAACTACCTTTATTTATAAGACTTTAAAGCTCACAAAAAATACGACTTATACAAAAAGTAACCATAATTTATGTACGTCAAAAAACCTCCAATTTTTTACTCGATGTTAAAGAAAAATAAAAAAAGTCGTAAAAAATACTTCATAAAAATAATTAAATTAATATCAAACTTGTTAAACTTCGCTAATTATTTGAAATATTCATAAATGCATGCATTCTTAATATTAACAATGATTCGCAATCAAAAACGGTTATTTCCGCCTGAAGGATAGTTATAAATTAATAAGTTAGCTCTTATCGTTGCTACAAATCGCAGCATAACTCAACTTTTTGTCAAACAGTATTTTGTTTCTGCAACATAAATACACATTTCTCATCGGTTATTCGACACCAGCTCATTTAAACGAAATATACACTTTTTTTCAAAAATCAATTTTCGTTCTCCAAAACAACCATTAAGACTTCATTTTTCTTCCCAAAGTCTAAGAAATACCAAAAGAACCAAATATGAATACCAAATTAACTTTTTGCCCGATTCTTTTCAACACAATGTTTAATGAAAGGTTGAAAAAACATAACAAGAGCATCTTCGTTTATCTTATCGCATTGCGGCGAAGAAGCGCAGTGCGTCCTCATTTTGATGATCTTGACAAAACCCGCAAGCCTTAAGCGCGAATATTCAAAAGGATCATGTAAGATTAAAAAGCGTGACGTCAAAGACAGTGTCTGAAAGCAATCAAAGTAAGCAAACGATAATCCATGCGACTTGAAAGTTGATAAAAAAGTCACGCGAACCTCGCCTATCATTTCCCCTATGCCAGCCTCCTGGTTCATCTTGCGGCGATGACGTAAGACGCTAGAGAGAAACAGCTAGCTGGCCTTTTCTTTTCTCATTCGAGGGGGCGTAATGATACTCGACAATTGAAAATCGATAGTCAGTCTCATCTCGTACATTCGGCATCGCCCCTTCGTCCGCGAAATGGAACAATTAATTTAATAACTCGAGCCAAACTTTATTTGCCCTGTTCACTTTACCCCATAGAACCATTTTGCAAATATAGCAAATATTCAAATTCCAATAATGTTTTTGTCTCGCGACTTTTGCGAGGGATTAATATTTTGTCCAATCGTTTGAACTTTTGTTTTTTTTTTTCATTCAAGAACAGAGAGCCGAGCCATTTTTACCTTTTTCACACGACTGCGGGAGTGAAAATTTCGTTGCTAATGAAAATGTTATGAATATTGAAAATTGTTAGCAATTGGAATAAAAGAAATGGGACGAAGCAAAAGGACGCTATGCTCGAGCTCGTGCTCGGATACCTTTGGTAGTTCCTTTGAATGCGACCTCGGTGCTTTTAGGCAAAATTTTTCACGAGAGTGAAAATTGCTGTCAGAATTTGTTCGAATCCATCTATTTGTTCGAATTATTTCATTTAAACCTGGTAATAAATTTAATGGATTTATCTTCTACGGTTAGAGGAGAATGGTGGAATAAAAATATTATCCGTTAAAGATAGGATGGAAGAAGTTTTTATTTTTATTTGTCTTCCTTCATTTCATTTCGGAAAGTAACATTATAGCAAAGCCCATATTTTCATATTGTTATTGCTTAGAATAAAACGTTAATATAAATAAAAAACTGTACTAGAAATATTTTAGTCTTTTATCTGTTGTCGAAAAGCCTATAGAAATGTTTTTTTTTGCAATTTTTCATTTTTATAAATTCCCAATAAAAACTGTTTATTTTATAACAGAAAATATATTATCCATTTTTGATATAACAATAGCAAAATATTGTTATCAGTTGTTTTGTATATGATACATAAATATTGTTGTTTATTTTGTTTTTCTACAAAAGTTTTGTTTCCAAATTGATAATAATGAAATTAAGTTTTTAATTTCATTATTTGGCCGTAAAGTGTACGGTGACATTACACCATGAAATTCTATTATGTAAAACGGCAATTGAGATACATTACGCAACTCAATTAATCGGCTTCATATTTCTAACAGGGGACACCGCAAAATTAAACACTGTCCTTTAAGCTAGATCAAGGACAGACAATCCATTTATGTTTCATCCCACCAATCTAACCAATAAATTCTTCTAAAATGAGAATAACAATTTTTATTCATAAACAAATCTTTTTCAGTCGGATAATTCTAATTTGTATTAGAAACATGATTGTGTGTGTGTGCACACAGGCAAAGAACACAAAGGGTCGCGGAAAAGGATAGAAAATCGACAGATTTGCCAATTTTTGCACAGCAGAATGACGTTTCGAATTTGCTATAAAATTAGTTTTGTCCGTGCTTTCAAAAGTAAAAGAAAGATTTCAATCTGTCACGACATGTAACAAATTTACAGCCTCCTGAAAGTGCTTTGTAAAAAGGCTTGTTCATTTTTTATTCTTTTCGTATTTCGTCCACTTTTCACTTGATTTACGAAGTAAATATAACGCAATTTGTGTTTTACAATATTATGTAATTTAGGATTACACAGGAAGTTGTGCAGCTTTCATGTTAACCGTGAAGTGTCTTTGTGAAAAAAATTGTTTCACAATTTCAGAAGTCAGAATTGACAGAAAAATAAAGAAACGTTCTTTTCAAAGGAAAAGATTTGATTATTAAATGTTATGATAATCTACAAACAAAACTTTATTAATTTTCCCTCCATTTCAATCCATATCTGTAAATAACCTAAACATAGTACGTCTTACGAAAGTAGCCTCTACAGTTTTATTTCGATAGAGATCAAAAGATGGCGCTGTCAGCACATTGCAGATAGCGCTTTAATCACTAAACTTGATATGAAGTTTAATTTTTGAAATAAGAATCCCGTATTTTCTTATTTGTTTTATAACAAAATAAAAAATAAAGTATCTGCATATCCAACTTCAAATATCACTTTACATGAGTACTTTCCAAAGTCACGTGACATGACTTTATTTAAACAGTCGGCTTGATTTACAATTGACTGAAATTAATTTAAAATTGGTTGCAACTATTCATATCCAGCCAACATATTTAAACGGCTACATTGGTGTAACTACAAATTAAATTTTCAGCAAGTATGTACTTGTAAACAGCCAACAGACAGCTTTACATATTCGTGTCACACATGTTTTAACAAAGCTGCAGAGTCTTGGATCGATAATTGCTGATTCGTCAAGTCCCTGCGACTTACCATGAATCGTGATTTCCGTGTCTTTCTCAAGCTCGTAGAGGCGCAGTGCTTCATCTAGTTCGTGTTGAGAAGCGATCCGACAAGGGTCGCCTTCATCATCAACCCATTTCATTGTAAACTGGTCCGGCCCTGTGCTGCCGAAGTTACAGATGATTCGCACTTCTTCCCGCAGTGTCTCCACTGATATTCCATAGGAGATGTACGTGATCTGGGCTTCGCTGTAAAAGTGCAATTTTGAAAACCAATTAAACATTTGTCGAAATGTACAATACTGAAATGTCAAATTTACAGCTATTCAGATGAGATGAGAGAAAAAAAACTCTGTCTTAAAGAACACGAGCTTCTTGAATGAAAAGATTTGCACTTTGAATTGATTTGATAATGATTGACTTAATAAAGAGAATTGCTGGGACATAAAAATCTTTCACGTTATTTCATCAATGAATCCTTAATTAGGTGCAATCTCTCTTTCGCAAAAGTGACGTCAGTGTTTCTTAATGTCTGGTGCCTAATTGAGGGTTATACTTTATTCATTAATATAATCTTCTTTCTATTCAACGCCGCATTTTCCTTATTTAATCCTTTTCACAAATTATTTATTTTTAAGCTTGCTGTTATATTTTTTGAATGTTCAATAATTTAGACAAGAGTTTTCATTTCCTGTTCTATATTAAATACCGATTTGGGGTTTTGTCTTTTTAGCTGCAAAACAAAAATTTGATAACAATGTTGACAGTCAGTTCTTTATTTTTAATATATTCTCATATAATTTTTGTTTCATTTTTTATCTTTTATGCAACATTTTGCTATGCATATTCAAATGGTAAAAGGTGTTTAATGTATTTGTCTGCAAAAAAATATTAAATGCATTTTTAGTGCATCAAATGAATTAAATGCACTTCTAATAAATTAAATGTAAAAATGCAGTTGTCTGCAAAAAACTGAATTAAATGCGCGGAATACATTTTCAGTGCATTAAATGCACTTCTAATACATTTAGTATGAAAAATATATTTTATGCACAATTTGTAATGTTTTGAAAAAAATTATTACAAATAATACATTTCATCAATGTTAACATTTTTCTTTTAATAATGCAAAAAATATTTTATACGAATATTTTGTAAAACAATTTTTGTTGGGAAACCTGGGCTTTTTGGATATTACTTAATTAAAAATTAATTTTTATCAATACTAAAATACATGAAAAATAAAATGGTACAATGAAAAATTTCTTTTCGTGAAAATTGAACTTGCAAACACTAGCTATAAACTTAAAAAAAAGTATCTAAATCTTTAAAATGTTATTAAATTTTAATGAATGCTGGAAAGAGTGCATGAAGATCTTTAGTATAAAATTAGAAATATGTGGATTCTGAAAAATACGATTTAAAGTACGCTTATGGAAATACATTTATATTTAAACAAATGTTAAGCCAATAAAATGTTAAGCGCGGTTAAAAAATTGTTTTTAAATTTTAATTTAATGTGAATTGTCTTAGTATTTACCTACGATGGAAAGAATACTTTTAGACCTTATTTTTGAATCATATTGCACAGGAATTCTTTCAAATATGTTAATGACTAAAAATAAAAAATAATTTTAGAGGTAAAAAAAACGAAATCAATTATGAGCAACCGAGTATTAAACGTGAGCAAATAAAATTAAGCTCAAACAAACGAAATTGAAGTTTGGAAAATAAAAAATTAAAAAGAGCAAATTAAATTAAAGCTGTTGAATAAAACTGAAAGTGAAAGAAATCGAGGCTTAAATTGAAATTTAAAAATAAAAACAATGACATTAAGCAAAAATAAAATTGTAAAACTAAAAAAGTAATATCCAAATATCGGAGAATATTTTATTTGTTTAATTTCCAAAATTTAAAAAATCATAAAATTATCATTTTTAATTGGCTCATCAATTTTAAACATTTTCCATTTCGAAAATGTTCTCTAAAAACATTTTTTTTATATATTTCATTAGATTGGCTAAAAAGTTAATGATCATAAATTAACGCGTCTCAAAAAATCTCCGATGAACAATTTAATTTTGTTCACATAAATTCCCTGCACAAACTCATACGCACATTAATAGAAACTTGCGGAGGCACTAATTACTTTACAAAATAAATTTCAACTCGTGCAGAAGTTTTCACCATTGCAAGTAAAATCATCTCCTAATTACTGTAACTCAACGAAACTGTAAATATACAAAACTCGATTCGTTTATCTCTAGTTTTGAAATAATTCTACATCCAAATATTTAATTTAATTTTTACGATCCGTTTAATTTGCGGTAATTTAGAAAAAAATTGTTCCGTATGTTATCGTTTTGCGTGCCAAAATTCCAATAAGCCAATTATATAAATACCTCTAGAACGAAATGCTGCTTTAATCAAATTAAATAATTTATGAATGAATGAAATGAATGAAAATAAATGTTTTCGGCGAAATTCACAATACATAATACAATTGTACATTTTCTAATTCCGTACTTTTCTCGTGTCGTAAAAAATTGTATCAGCTTCTTGTTTTTAGCGACGGCATCTAAATGAGAATAATTCCGAGGAAGGAAGCTAAAGAAATTCTGAAGTCACAAGTTAAGTCAAACTCTGCGGAGAATGACAATTTTCCACGACAAATCTAGCTTGGCAAATACGCCAGGGCATAAGTTAAAGTCTACTTCTAGCAGGCACAGTTAAATTGTATCTTTTTAACAAAGTGCGATGTTTGAACTTAGAAGCTTTTTGGCTCATATATTGTTCATATTAAAATGAGGTTGATTTCAATTTAAAGTTGGAACCATTACCATACGTCATTATAATTTTGAAACATTTTTTTTTCATCATAATATTCAAATAATGTTACTTGGATTAGTATTATTTTCATTAATTTAATATATATATTAAAGTGAATATTTTAGAAGTTATTATAATATGATGTTTATTTATGAGAATAAAATTTTATTAGAACAATTATTTATTTAATTATATTTTGAATTAAAAATAACATTCATAATTTAAGAATAATTCTTTCAAATCTCGATTTTATAAATTCATAGTTTGACGAAAATATTTTACTG
>JABFQD010001768.1:0-17173 GCA_022817045.1 Psix sp. ZL-2020 | reverse complement strand
TAATGTAGAGACGTGTAGAATATCACCATTTTGACGATTACGACTATTCACGAGAGATTGATGTTATTCGGATTCTCGATACATGATTTAAAAATAACTAAATGTAACAGGGAGAAAAAAGTTAATTGAAGTTTCAGGGCTTTATTTTTTACGAAATCTAATCAATAGTGTTATCTTACTTGAATTAGGGTCTTCAATTGTATACAAGGGATACGTCACACTAAATGAGATATTGATTTTCTAATGCCTCCAATTAAGAATCGCGCGTTTGGATTCTTTGATAAAAAAAGGCAATATTTTGAAAATATGCGGTTGGTTTGTCTTTGATGTAGGAATAAAATTGACTGTAATTATGATTATTTTTGAGTGGGTATATTTATAAACCGATATTATACATAATAAGAGCCTTATACAGTCAATCAAGTGGTGCATTCATTGAAATTGTGAAAATGAGGAAAAAATGTAATTATAATGAATATCGATGGCTGCTTGTGATGGATGCAATTATAATTTTTTTCATCCACAGAATTCAACTCGCGTGAAACAAAGAGCGGCGTAATAAGCTCTAGAATTTGATCTTAATTAACTAATTACATTCCACTCTTTAATGTTATTTTACAAGAAATTATTCACTCGTATTATCGCGGCTCGTCTTTTTTCAGATAACCGCGCTATTTGCAATGGCTAAAAAGTCAATCACTCCTGTAAGAACGAATCTTTCTGGAAAGTCACATGAAAATGAATAATAGAAGCGTGAAAATTAGCAGCGCGTTTTTTCAGCTTGCGTATCATTTGAGTTGATTAAACTAATATAAGCCTATTTGAGAAACGATTTAGTAATGTGTGTACGTCGCACATACACGTGCACAATGCAAGGGTTGAAACGCGAATGTGACTCACGAGGCGGCGTGTTGGTATTGGTAAAAGAATATAGGTGATATAGACACACCGACGGACACGCACACATCGCTCGGGATGCAGCGATGGTGAGTCGGTTGGCCGGTCTGATTGAAGTCAATAGTTTTCCCGCCAATTCGACGCACACGTTGTCCGGGAGGGGCAACTGAGCGATTGTGTGAGTGTGTGTGTGCGCGTGTGTATGCATCTTCGTTAATAATATACACTGAAATCTGATTATTTTTCTGTTGGCTGGATTTAATTTTGAGCCATTTTTTTTCGCGACGTGCTTGTTTTATTTTGCGTTCGATGCTTTTGTGCATGGCAGCAATCGTGTGATTGGTCGGCACCCACCCCCTGTCCCTCACCGTCCCCGACTAGACTGAAAAAATGAACGGTCTCATTTCTCGTTTGCACTTGTTTTTCTGTTATTTTATTCTTCTTTCTAGTCTCGTTTCAAACGAGAAAATCTCTGTTTTTGTAGCAAACATTTGAATTTACGATTCGCCAAATTGTTTTTGCTCAAACAGAGGCGATGCGCGCGCCGCATGTAAGTCGCCGCGATTGGCCTTACGAAAATTGCATTTTCGATTGCGCGATTTCAACTCAGTCTAATTAACTCCATTATCAATCATGTCCGTCCGAAAGAAGACTCATTTACGCAGTTTTACACTAATGACCTGTTCACTCGATCGTCCCAAACACTTGTTCAATTAATTACATTCATCCACTCATCTGACAAATAAAGCTAACTATTTTTGCAAACACCAATCTCAGCGCGACGCAGCGCTTTTCAAACGCTACCGCCCCAAACGCGACTTTTCATTTTCATACTTCCTTCGCGCTGTTTCGACATCTTTTGTATTTTATTATCATTGTGCAAGCCACCACAAATCGTTCATGTGTGATACACCCAAATATTGCCATCCCATTTACCCACACGTGAGCGATCCACTCACAACGAAAATCTTTCAACATATATTACGATCATTACGATGACGTTAAGTTTGAAGTGAAACAAATTTGTTATTTTCATTTGGAATTCAAAAACTCGTCTTGCCTTTTATCTCCTTTTATCAGTCGCGTTCGTACAAAGCAACTGTTTTTCCACAGATAAAATATATAATTATTGTTTTGAATACCACTATTACGCAGACGCATTCGCAACAAAAACCAATATGTTAACTTGTACAGCACGAATCGAGCCGAGGTAGAGGCTCCAGCGCTTTTATATTGAAAAAAAGTTTGATTATCAAAATGACTATACGTGTGTCGTCATTTTATCAAATTGTCTCACGGTCACCCAGAATTCGTGATTTGCGCTCTTCTCAATTGTAACGCAAATTTCTGCTTATCATTAAAATGTCAAAATTGCCCGATGCTGAAAGTTGCATGTGTATATTTTTGTAACGCACAGTCGAATTTAATGTTATGCTACGTGTTATCGTTCGTCTACGTTTTATTCTTTTTGTGATTATATTTTATTACTTCATAGAATAAATCAATAATAACGTTATGAAAGGAAGGCTAAAAATGATCGTTGGCAAGAGTTGAGATGCAGTGGAGTTGTTATCACACTCGAATTTCCAGGAGATTGCCGCAATGTGAGCAATTATTATGGATTTTGTACATATAATTCTTCATGCGACAGTAACATGATACAATTTCCTCACGCAGATTGCGGTGTACTTAGTGCTAATTCTCGGTGTTCGCGTGTCTCTAGATGATCCGTTTCATCTTCTCTACCTCTTTTCGTGCAGCTGAAATGGATCACTTGATTTAATTATTACTTTTTTCGTTTGTTTGCCTCATCTTCAAAATGAATAGACACTCGTACACAATAATTACACGTAACAAGTCATTCGTAACATTTGTAACAAGTATTCTTTTAACCTTCAACGCTACATTACTGTGTTGTAACATTTACAAAATCGTAACCTTTTTTCACATTATAATTGGCCGTTATTTTTGTCGTTTGAAGTTTGTTAACATTTTCGTTATGAAGTGACTGAAATATCGCGTCAATTTCAAAAAGGATAATTGAACTACTTATGAACATTAATATATACAGAATGTATTTATGAAAATATCGTTTACTCAAAAAACAACTAAATAAATAAAACGTGGTAAATCACACGCGGTAATATCAGACACATTTTTTACTTCACAAATCATTTTAAAAGTCTGCCATTTATTTTCATTTCGCAATTTTATTATTCATTTGATTATTATAAATATCTAGTTATAATATATATGTAACAGTTGTAACAGTGAATGAATAATTACGAACAAGTTTTTCTGTAAATATTAAAAAAGATCTTTTCAAATTTAGAGAAGAAATTTTATATGGGGTGTATGAACATGAGAAAAATGATATCCATATATTTGCATGTAGAATTAAACAAAACATAAGTTCGAAACCAGAAAGAGAGATTACTAAAACAGTTTTTACAATATTAAATGATTCATCGTACGGGTCAATATTTGTGCATCGACGATTCCTTTAAAAGTACTTTCCTTTATGTCACAACTGATAATCTTATAAAAGATCAATCGTGTCATTGAATACGCAATATGATAATATCGCTGCGAAGAAATTTGTCTATTGATATGGAAATGAGTAAACTACTGTAACGTAAGATACAAATATTATTACTGTCCTATAAAATTGATTATAATGGCGAATAGACGTTTCTTAATATCATACTTATGAAAATGTAAATTACAAAACTCACAATAAGAACACTATTTCGATAAAGGCAAATATCAAATAACCGTATTAAACAATCGAAAATCGAATACAAATTAACACTATATATGTATATCAATCAATTGGACATGAATTCTCGATCGAACAAAAAATTGATTACAGTTGATTATTTTTTGTTATTTTTTAATTTGAAAAGTCGGTTTAATCGAAAACCGAGTACAAAAAAGATTACGGGAGAATTAGTCCAAATTGTCTGAATGTAAAAAATGTCTCATCATTTTTTGCACATCTAATTTTTTGATATAAACATTTATTTGTATAGAAAATCAAATTACTTTGCATTTTGGGAACAAAAATACGGACAATTGGAATTGTCCATTTTGTATATCATATTTCTCAATAATAATTAAACACGATTACCTGTTTCTATATTTTCGTTCATCGAAATTGCGAGTTGACGCGACAGAAACAAATACTCCAAAACAGTATTCCTTGGATATCTCATTATGTTTTTTCGCAAGATAAATACAATGATTATGAAGTAAAGGTTAGTTTTGTAAAGTAACTTTTCCTTCGCGACAATTATATCGAACAACCAAATTATTTTCACTCGGTATCATTCATTATTTCCTCTTCGACGGGGAAGCTAAGAAATTGATAATACAGAGTCAAATAAACTACTCGAACTGAATCGTTGACGAAGAAAATAATAATCTGTGTGAGAACAGGGCGGTAACAAGCACCGCGTCGAAATAAATAGCGCGGCCGCAATTTAATAAGGACTAGTCACCATCTTCCGGTGATTAATTCGTAGTAAAAAGTTTCTGCTAACTTTGCAGACTGTCCTCTACCGGATCTTAACTTTCCTGCGTCATTCTCACCGACCGCAGTTACCCGCCCCTCATCAGTGCCAGAATAAACTTTTGACCCCAGAAGTGCAAACTTTCTTGGCAATAAAACAGCGAGCTTACGTTACTTACTCTTAGACTCGAAACCATCGACACCTAATAACCTCAATCTCTAATTATCTGCACAATTTCGTTATTACAAATTCATTAAACTTAATTTGCTTGCAGTACACAATGTCCACTGTGACACTGAGTTCGATTTTTGCTAATATTGAATACCAAAAACATGGCACTGTTATTGCAATTCTGGGATCATTTGAATGTCACTGATACTGTTGAAAATGTAACGCAACACTTGGCGTTGCGAAGTGTTGAAACATCTTTGTGTTCAACCGTTCCAACAAATTGACTTAAAATGTTAAAACAGTTGGCTTTAATTGCATCATATTTGAGAGGTTAGTGTGCATGTTTATTTACATGCGAGAACTTTGATTTTCTTTTACGCTGGAGGATTCAAAATAGGATTATCGACGTTGCACTTGAAAGTACACGCTTGTGCTACAGTCTCGAGTCGCTATCCAATTTCCTTTGGACCCTTGTTGAACGCGAGTTGAGGGTAGACGAGGGTTGCTAGATTGAAATAAGTTGGCAACAACTTGGGCAATTATGAAGATAATTGCGACATACATTATGCTAATGTGGACCTCTCATTTATTTTGAGTTCGCGACGGTTTCGAGAAGAGAGGGCTTTATTCGGTAAGTTTCTGGAAAGGTTTTCACCGACGATGATTAAGTTCCTGCTTTATTCTCTACTCTGTTGATGACAAAAAAGTTATGATAGCCTAGCAACGGTTATAGCGAAATAAATTATCTCTCGTTCAGAAGTATTAAATCATTAATGACGAATTTTATACCATCAAACATCTTTTCATTCATAAACGTGATTTACAACTAATAACCAGACACAATTTTTAAGGCTTTTCCGACTGTTAAAATAACCTGTTACTCGATATATTAATTATCGGCATAAAAGCATATTGCGTTGAAATGCAAAAAAGGTTGTTTTGGTGAAAGTACGTTTCGCGCCGGCTAATATTAGTTTTTGAAACTGTTAGTTACGTCGGTCCGTTGTAAAGTCGAATTTCGCACGAAAGTAATGATGAGAGCTATTATTAGAAAGTATAATATTATACAGTAGGCTGATATCGATAGCAAAGTCAGTCAATCGCCGGAGTTGTGTTAAAACAATAGATATCTTACTCGGTGGTATCTTAATTTTCTGTCTCTGTTTAGTACGTTGGATTTGAGGTATCGCTCGCTCTTTCCGTCTATCAAGCAAGCTACCGTGTTAGTTTGCCTAGAATTCCAAGCATTTCGTACACTGAGTAGGAGTAGCAGAAGTGCGTATTTACGAGCGCTGCTGTCCATAAAGCAACATCTCGCCTGATTTTGATACATTCTCTGAGAGAAGCACTATCTCACGCGCGAATACGACCCACGTAACCATGCCTCCGAGATTTATGGAAGCGGTACACGAGTATACGGTAGTCTTGATCGTTTTCCGGGGAATCTGGCCTTTTTCATCTTTTGCATCTCTGACAACTTAAACACCGTTGTCAAATGCCGCACGTTGTCCATTTATTAGATCGTACTACATATTCGACATACTTTTATGTGGCTAACGACTATATATCCATCGTTAATTTCAAGTTTTATTGCTGAATAGTTACACGATGACTCAAATTTATGCCGCTCCAAAGCTGACGATTGTTATCTTAACATTGATTATCATTTGATTTATCATTCATACGTAAATACAACGCGAATCCGACTTTTATGGATTTGTGCACGGCGAGTTATGAAAATCGCTTTTTTTACGCTTTTCATATTAAATTTACACGAGTGCGGTTGTGGGGAATGATTTTTGAGAGCCACTTGAATAAAAAAATGCTCACAACGTAGAGCGCAAAGACAATTTATTGAAATTCTCTAACATCGGAAAAGCTCAGATAAATTCATTTAAAAGTACTGAATGCAAGGCAAATGTTTATACTGGGCCGAGAATCGGAAGATATAGTAAAATGTGATGCAGGCTTGTGTGAAGTGCGAAAGCTGCTGCAAAAGCGCCAACACGTACGGAATTTCCTACGCTTGATGCCGGCAACGGAGCTTAATTGCACCGGTGAACTATGTAAATATGCCACGTCAGTTAACCGCGCTGTCTGTATACATCGTGCGTATGGATAGGCACGTGTATAAGCACGCGCGATGATAGCACACTTTGACCACTATGCCACGCGTTAGAATGCTAGTATGTCATTGCATACCATTGTCTATTGTTCTGTTGGAAGAATCATTATGATCAAATTTTACGACCCCAAATTTATTCATCTTTTCAACCGATCGTGCCGCATAATCGATTATTCATATTCCAAATAGCTTTCTACTCTAGGCATGGGCGAGGATCAATTTCGTCTATTCGACGTCTTAGGTGTTTTTGTTAGGAAAAGTTGTTTTTCATTTGCCAGTTATAAGCTTAATAGCTCGTGTAAGTATTGCGCAAATAAGTGCACCTTACCGCGTTCGAAACGGGAATAATATACATCTTTGTTTACAGATAGAAGACAAACATTAATACGGAGTGTTATACATCTGTATGCCAAAGGATTATCTTATTCTTGGTCAATGCGACAGTGAGCATCTACTAGCACTAAGTCTTTTGGGAATTGAGATCTAGCGAGATAGTGTTGGAAACTGTGCAGCGAATAAAAAGTCGATTTCTAATTAGGTGGCAGAGCAAATAGATGTAAGAATGGATTGATGAACAACGAAGACATGCAAAGGGTTGGAGAATATTAGACGATAACTTAATGATGGGATGAGTAAATATTTGAAATAATATCCTGCGAATGGATGTGGTAATTGATTTTTGCGAGTTTATTTTATTATTACAAGGGAACGTAGCCGTCTAATATCGGTAAGACAAGCAAGGAGGAAGAAAAAGAGACAGCTAGATAGGTTGGTAGCTGAGCTTGTTTGTCGAACAAACGTTTGCCAACGACACCGCCGGACACTGGTGCCTAGTTCGCTCAGAGCACAGCTACAAGTCTGTCCGAACCACCGGAGGTGGGGCCAAGGTAGAGGATTTAATACTATCTCTTGGGATGAACAGTGGTGGTCAAATAACTTTGCTAGGTAACACCGCGTAATACCGATATTATCTGACTAGTCTCCTTGGACTTTGTTAGTGACTTGGAGGGACTGCGACTTCTAAGGTTTGTTGATCTTACCGCATGTTCTCGAAGCTTACAGTGCTTCATACCAGTGTCAAAGTTCTGTTGGTCGCAAAGAGCCTAAATTTCTTGCGCGATTTTTAGTCCAAATCTCAAGTTTTGCAAGCTGATTATTTGTCTGCGTAGGAATTGTCTTTTTGGCAATGACGCATTGATCGGAGAGATGGAAAAGATAAATAAGGAAAGCTGCAGAAGAATTGCCGAGGATTAAATGGTCTGGTTTGAGAAAAGTAAAACTTTGATCGTTTGTTGAGCTGTACATCCTTCAATAAATACGAATGCTTTTGAGTTTACTCAACGTGGAAGCGAAGAAGACTGCAAGCTCACGTCCACTTGTACTTATATGTAAAGCGGAGCCTACTGCTCGAAGGGTAAGTCCGAGGGGCAGTGAGAAATGGGTATGTCTAGCCAACCTTTAGCTCGGCTTAGTATGGACTGGTAACACCGTACCCTAACCTTCATGTCGAGGCCAAGTTATACCCGCAAACAGTCGTACATTAGTGTCCACTAGAGTCCTGCAGGATTTATAAGGGACACCCTCAGGCCGGGCAATGCTCGAAGATGCGAAAGAGTGATAGACAAAGTAGAAATGATTTAGGGCAGGGCCGAATGAATTACGGCGGCACAACTTGTGAATATGTAATATTTTAATTATATCCTGCGAGCAATCTCGCCTTGGAATCTATTATCACACGAAATGGCGCTCAAGAATATGTTGAAGAAAAATGTGCTCTAACTAGACTTGAGGAAAACAGATGCTGGTACGTCTGTATATACATAGAAATGAGTGTAAATTTTGGGCAGGAGGAGTTTCAAGAGTTTCGACTAGTACGTGAAGCACGTCGCAAGAGGGCGGTGGATTAATCCGAAGGAGGGAGTTTTAGACATGAAGGGGCGCAGAACCAGTGGTCAGCACACTTGGCCGACCCTACTTCGCTAACTAGTTTAATGATATATGTTGAGTTACAAGCGCCTTGATTAATTGTTAACTAATGTTGAACCTTGCAGTACTCTAGTTTGGAAGATAGAACGCGTTGCGGAACGTCAGAAAAGGAGCAACGAGGAAACAAATATACAATGGATGGGAATAGTGCAAATTTTATGAGTGCGTCTTCGAGATGTCATCAATAATAATCAGAAGCTAATTGAATTTTATTCCAACTAATTAATGATGCTTGGTCAGAGGTTATCGGCGCTAATGGAGTTGGGGCGGTTGGGGCTGTTTAGCCAGGTCCTCGTGAAAAATGCGAGCGTTTTGAATATGCAATGCGATTAATATGCGATCAGTTCATAATTCCTGATTGGTAGAATACAGTGGATGAATAACGTGCTGGGTAACGCTCGAAGGAGGACAAAGGACGGCTGTGGGGGAAGGGACGTAGGGATGGCTCAGAGATGCAAGACACCGTGAAATTACCAGCAGAGTCTCTCATTCTAGAAGGGTGAGAGTGGGTGGTGGAACGGACTCTGTCCACTCCGAGAACCACCGTCGACCAGTGGGTATTTGTCTTGTCTCCTTGTTTATGAGATTCAACATTGTTATTTGGCACCGACGGTGAGTTACTTTCCTCTATCTCTACGCCAGTTTCTCTTGCTCTGTCGCTCTTTCTCCGCGAGAACAGTCAACGTGTTCCGAGAGTTTGCTACTTTAAAAGAGAACGTTGCAAACTAGAATTGTAGCTTGCACAACAGACGCTAATGCCATATTATTTCAAAGTTAATCCTAGACCGGAGTCAGTCCTTTATTGTTACTTTTATACAAATAAAATGTTCGCGATTGAAGCAATCGTGTTCTCGTACTCAGATAAGCTTCATTACGCTGCACCGGCCAGGAGAAAAAAGTCTGCGCCAAGTGTTAATCGCCCGCTGGACCGATTCTTATCTGTCTTTCGACTCTCCTCCTGTGTCCGTTTTCAATTTTCGTATTGCTCATTTTCATATAAGCTCATTTTAATGAACTTGCAATGCGACGTTCTATGTCCAACGTATCTGTCATTTCGCTCTGTGCTTTTTATTACATCAGTTGCAATGTGACGGCAACTGATGATAACATTTGTCCTGTCCAAAACAAAACAAACTGTAAATCATGTTTGTAAAACATATAACGTGTAAGAATATGAATAAAAGAGGCTTTGTAGTTAATCGCAAATTAAGTGAGAGGAAATATCAAAAGAGTAAACGTCGCTAGACTTGACGTTATGAGGCTTGGGGTTATCCAGATGAGTTGTCAAGCGGTAAGTCCTGCCTCGTTCGTTACCGCGTATAATGTCCAACGCCAATATAAGCTGTCGGATGCTTTTTCGTAAATTGACAGATTTTCAATCCAATCAACTTCCTATTTAATGGAAAAATACCCAATCCATTCATGTGTGAATCGTAGTGTACAGCGAATGTCCGCGACAACGCCGTAATAAAAGAGGGCTGCATGTAAAACAGCCAGAGACATTCTATGCTAATCAAGAAGAAATGTATTTTATACGACATCATTTAAAAGCTTATACCCTCTTCTTATGACAAACACGACGTTTAATTCATCAAAAGCGGCTGCCTCATGCTTACCGCTTGACAGCTACTGCCTTCGGAATTTAGCTAACCACGTTTGTGGATGCAACTCAAAATCAAATTTCCTCGCCAAAGCCTTTTCATTGAACACGCGGAAAAAGACTAGACATTTAGTTATTATTTTTTCCGTCTCATTTAATTATGCCATTCTGCAAAATTCATTACCATCCGTTTTTT
Organism: Psix sp. ZL-2020; assembly: GCA_022817045.1. NCBI lineage: Eukaryota > Metazoa > Arthropoda > Insecta > Hymenoptera > Scelionidae > Psix > Psix sp. ZL-2020. The sequence goes on along the minus strand of JABFQD010001768.1, from coordinate 6,686 downwards.
TATCTAGATACCTATAGCGGCGCGCGCGCGCGCAAATTATTAAAAAATAATTTAACATGTTATTAAACGTGATTGATTCGCTGTATCTCGCACATCCAATTATAAGGGAAGTGCAATTGCATAAACATATAGGGCGGCGCTTTTTTCTACATCATTATTAATCGAGGTTATTTAAAATCGTATATTTTTACCTGGTATAAATTTTCTCGGAATAATGCATAGCTTTTATATAATACGAGGAGTGTTTTGTAATCACAAAAAATAATTAGAAACAATCTAATTAAAATGTATGGGACGCGTTTTTTATTCTTATTGAAAATATAATATGATTTTACGCACATTATCACGTTATTAGCATACAAACTAAGTAAAAAGCGTAGTGACGATAAATTTTTCGACGTGGCATTTTGTTAGTGCATAATGCGATAAATTAAGCATGGAATGCTGATTGTTTTAATTATTTTCCTTTTATGCTGCACGACATGCCTCAATTAATCTTCGCTGACCAATTATTGATAGACATTGCCACTGGCAAAATTACAGGTCACCATAAGAATTTCCCCTGCAGCGATTCTTGACCAATACACTTAAATCTTTGAATTGAATGAGAAGATAGACGCTGTCTCCGGACGACAGCAAGGTTTTTTCAACTAGAATCTAAATTATTTTCATGTGATACTCATCGAATTTATGATTAGATTCTTTCACAACTTAATGCCAATCCAGGCAAATCAAATTTATTTTTAAAATCATTCTCAACCAAGGCAAAAAAGTCATCATCAAAGTAATATTAATCATTCAATATTTGAATATAAACTGTGCTCCAACCAATAGTTAATTCCAGAATAAATAATTCATGACATATAGAAACTAAAAATGCTCAGAATGATATGTAACGTTCAATATTTCATGAGAAACTATGACACTGTTGTCTGTAAGACTTCGCGAACATTTAAGCTAAATTTAGACTAAATATCATAACATGTGTTCGCCAAAATAATTTAATGGCTGCAACAATATTTTACACGCTGATCACATATGTCATTTATCCAGAAATTAGTGCAATTGTTTAATACCTAATATTATTTATTAATCAGATAGATCAATGTTTTATTACATACTAAATCAAATGAATATAAATTATTGTATCCTTTAGCTAGAATTACATTATAATAAAGAAAACAATGTTCTTTTATTAGAAAAGCATATTTGCAAAATAATATAATTCGTTAGCTCCAAATATAATATCGTCTTTTGAAATTCAAAAACAATCCAAATATTCCAGCTAACTTTACTCATCTTATGCCACTCTGACACAATTTTCCTTTTACCACATTTCTTTTTTACCTTTTATTATTTTCAAAACTCACAAATATTTTCATTTCAATTCAGCCCATCATCGATCCAAAAATTTGTTTATAATATTTAATAAAACACGTTCACGCCTCATTTGAATAAAGTCTCATAATCAATTTTATTGAAGACAAATTAATTACCATAGAGATTTGTTGTTTTGTATTTTTGTAACGTTGTATACAATTTTAGTTCTTCTATGCGTCTGCCATTATTGCAAGATACTAAAATGCTTTATCCGCTCATTCTATTCTCAGAGCTATATCTCCTTAGTGCTATTACAATTAATCTAAATTACAAACACTCACAAATATACGAAAACAGTATTTCACGTTCATGTCTCGGAGTATGACACATGAGCTATTTTTGAGTGCCAATGATGCGCGCGCTTGAAAAAATTTGTCTGAGTTATAATTCGAGAATATTTCGCGGACATTAATCCCAAGTAATTTCATTAGTTACAATCAAAATTAAATTTGGGATAATATTCGTTATGCGAAGTTTTCACGAAAGTCTCACGCGGAGTATTATCGTCGACGGTTTGTTAATACATATTAAACGCGGAATTGTTGGAAAAAACATTTTTGTTCATAATCTTAAATCTTTCTTTCAATTAATTATGAAGATGTTTTCATAATTCACTTTGATCTTACACATTAAAGCGATAATCAATATATGCCTTTATAAATGAATCATGAGCTTATTAAGTGTATAATTGGTTGATTTAAGCTATTATCAATCGTACCAACAATGTGACTAATTTATTGATTGTTATTTGCATTTAAAATTTGATTACTTATCATTGCAGCCAGAGATAATTTGTCATCGTAATTGTTTAGTTTTAAACCACTTTTTCAACCAAAGTCGCTCGTATCACAAGGCGCTGCGGTATTCAGAAATGATCATTTGCCCCGTTCCGTAATTGGATTGAAATGTATTTAAGACTCTACGACATGATCAGTTCTGCTTGAAGATAGTGACAAAGTATTATATATATTTACCTCGCTTTTAAGATTAAGAGGAACATCACAAGGGTTGTCCATTTCGGCTTCAGTTTTGACTTGATGAGAAGGCAACATGCTGTGACTGTGCCTCGGTGGTACCGCGGTGGCCAACATGTTTGGGGGCTGTCGATGTTGCAAATGGGTTTGATGTCTAGGCTGGTGCTGATAAGAAGGTGACAAACGAGTGTTGAGAATTCGAAGATCAGCCGGCGGGGTTGCTGGCGCAGCGGTACTGCTTTGTTCTTCTTCGGCCGAACCTTCCGCCATATCAACCTCGCATCCCGCTAACTTGCTACCTGCGCAATTCAATCAAAAACAAACAATCAAAAATTGTTATCTCAAATTTACACGCTCGTTTATTTTTGTTATACTTTGCGGAACGAAAAAGGATTCCTTATTACAATAATTATTCAGCAACATGTTCAAACATCGAAAATGACTTAAGTTTTGATTTAGGGGGTCCGCTTAATGTAGAAAGCTCAAGCTCGAGTATATTTATGCGCGTAATTATTTTTATCTAAACGCGGCGTTAGTGGGAATTCAAGGGCAATGAAATCACGTTCTCTAGCGTCTGGACGCATCTTCTCTTTCTCTGAATGTCCCTCGCTAAGTTTCCATACGCCATGACGTTTCAAACGCAACCAACATCTGCTTCTATTTTTGCGTTGGCCCAAGTCCAACACATTTACTTTTTAAACCATGCCCCCATGACAAAGACTGGAAAGCTCATTCAGTCATATTTCCTCGCTTGAAAAAAAAAACTTAATTATCGATAATGACTGTCTCGATCCTCGATGTACTTTTTAGCCGATATTTGTATTAGTTTTTATTTCTGTTTTTTTGTTTTTATGTGCGATAAACATTAATAAATAGTATACTTTTATATAACAATTTTATTTTTGTATTTTTGCCTTCTTAATCTATTGTTCCAAATTTGATCGTGTGAATGAATACCAGATCTTGCAGCTCTTCTTATTTTAAGTGGCGCTGCTGAAGTTTATTGTTTCATTCATTTATGTTGAGTTGGAATTATTTAATAAAACCATAACTCGCTGCCTTTTCTAACTCGAGCGATAATTTTGCGTTGGTATCAATTAAAATGCACTAGTAATAAATAATACAATTTTCGTCATGACTCATCAAAGAATTAATCATTATTCTGAAACTTGGTATAAGTTATTCAATGAATTTCGGCACAAATGAATTGTTTTATAGAACGCGATGTTAAATTAGGTCGAAAGTGCTTAAAACCGACTGGTCACAAGTGAACATGAACTTTATCACACTTACACACGCGTCTTAGCGCTCCTGAGATGATTTATACTAGGATGAAATTAACATTCCGCTGGCTGGTATTTTCACCTTACTTCAATAGTCTGCGGACCACGAACGAAACGAGAAGCAAATGTATTTTTATGCCTACCAGACGTTACCATTAGCGGACTGCTCACAGGTAGGTAAAGTACCAGGCTTTCTGAATTTCGCTTTCAATTCAGAGTCGTTAGAAAAACACCGCTGTGCTCTGACTCGCCGCAGATTTGGACAATTAAAATCATTAAATTGTCTCTGCGCTGAAATGTGATCATTAATATCGCTTTGAATTTTTCATTATTACCAGCTTGGTCTAAATAATTGAAATAGTCATGGCTGTTTGATTGCCGGCTGTCTTACGACGAGTCAAACGAAATCTTGATTTCCGAACATAGATCACTAATTCTGCTCCAAAATAGTTTTAATAATCAGTTCTTCGGGCAGTTTTGCTTAGTAATTTCTTGCGGAATAATAGATCCAGTCATTCATTCACGTCAAGCGGAAGATTCAGAATCTTAACCTACATTTACTAATTTAAATTTCGCCTTCGATTCGCAATCATATGTTCCAGACTTCGGTCTGTCTTGTAGAAACGTCATTTTCGTGTTGTTCATCCTCTTTTACCGTCTACATTTTCCGACCGAGTCATTCTTGGATCCATTCAATAATATCTAAATATAAACAACAAATAATCAAAATACTATGAACAATGAAAAACATCGTTGAGCAAAGAACACTTTTTTATCATTACAAATTGTAACAAATTCCGTTCAAATACGATTCCCTTACTTATGCAGAATTCAAATAATTTGGTAGAATTATTTTTTCTTTCGACTAATGTTTTAGTCAAATGTGACAAACGACAGACATCCGACTTTTGATTGAACGAACCAGACGTAATAAATTTGATTCTAATAATAATATACTGATGAGTGTTCTTATGGACAGGAGAGATCGATTTGTAAGTATTGAATATTTAATTGAACGAATATTCATTGCTGGTCGCAAATTATTAGATGTATAATTAATTCGAAAGGAAAATAATAAGAATGACGGACGTAGCTTAACCCTATCATTGAAAAGAAATAAATTCGCGAAGAAATAATAACATAAGTATAAACGAGCCTAAATCTTCAATAAATTTCGCAATAAAATGGTATATCGTAGATGCGAGTCGGGCCACAAGAATATGTAACCGCATCTGAGAGCGTCGGCATCGAGAAGCAGTGTATAATTAAGAGGGTTGATTGATGTTAATTCAAAGGGTAATTAAGAATGTTGCGCATAAAAATCCAGTAATTTATGGTCATTGGGGATAATTATATGTTGACCAGTTTGTAATTGCAACTGCTATGTGTTGAAGACACCGTCGTGCTCTTATACGAACAAATTGTCGCTTCTACGCACGAACCGTGAACGAATCACAATTTAAGAGTATGTTTATTCACGATGAAAATATATGTTCTCAGATCACAGCTTATTACAGGGCTAGTAGATAAAGCGGCTTAAGAGCAACCTCGCCTCTGGCCAATGAGCTTATACCCAACAGCACACTTCATAGTTATAACCGACTGAACGCCTTTTTCGCGCAGTCTTCGCTTCGGGCTGAAAACTATGCCACTATTGAACAGGTTCTTCGCTTAGGTAGCTCTAATCATCCACTCTATGCTTTATTTTTAATGACCTCAGAAATCAAATCAGATCTGTCTTCTTATAATCTATGGCAGCCAAGTACCTATCTTATAGAACTCCCAATGCTCACTCTATTTTTACATCTACCATCTCGAGATATTGTTCCATATAGCTGAATCCACTTCGTATTTAGTCATTTTTCAATGGACAATATTTACGAAAATAAATCGACCATTTTCATTTGATCCAAAAGAGAGAGAGAGAGAGAGAGGTTTGAATTGTGGGAAGAAAAGAAATTGGGGCAAATTTGATTTTGTTGAAACATAACCTTGAAGATGACACGACGGAAATTAGTGGACATTTCATTAATTAGAAGTTGGAATATATTATTTTGAATTATTATTTAATGTTGAATTGAAATTTTGGATGGGATTGATACTGTTAATGCGATTGCGGAGAGGTTAAGCGAACATCTCGGGACATGAATTTTTCTGTTTCAACGGAAAAATTAGTTTTTGTTTGTATGCCCATCAAATTACATCGTTTAATTTCCGTTTCATTTCCTTATTAAATTATGCAATTATTACTGGGAAACACATCAATTGGTATTATGTCCAATTTGTGATACTTTTTGAAATAGTATGTTTAATATTTCGGGAAGACTTTATCATAATGGTCAATGATTTATTTCAATTAAGTAATGTCAATTGAATTAATATATATTTTTGTATTTCAATTTGCAACTTTTTCGAAGCTTCATTATTTAGTACGCCGATCTGTTTATTTTTGCACATAATCATGTTTCTGTCCAGAATCCAGTAGTGACTATTTTTTTAGATAACAGAATTTGGCGCAATTAATGTAAAAAAGATGTAATTTTAACCGGACGCTCTCATTTCATAATTTGATTTAACTTGTTGCAAAATTCATTGTTACCTTATTTCAAGCAAAATGTATGTAAAAATAACATTATTAGTTCCGGGTATGAATCGCAATAATAAAGATATATGTAATACCAAAATTCATAAGAGTAGATTCAATAAATGTATTTTTTCGCGAGTCGAAATTGGGATCGAATGGGACATAAAAAATAAATATCTACATATTAGTCATTGATCAAGAAATCTGAGATTCGTAAAATAATTCCCCCACACAGGACAACAAATAATCTAATTTATCTTATCGTATAAAACCGAACAATTTGCGCAACAATATTGTATCAAACTAAATTTGCAATTTTTGTTTCGTGTCTTGTTAATTTATAAAAATGATAAAAAGAACATTGAGGGAAAAAGAAAAAATGACTATACAATTACTTGAAATTGAGGTGTTGTGTTAAACAAATCATTGGCAATTTCATCATTAATTTGTTGCCTTTCCGCCCGT
>JABFQD010001767.1:0-17182 GCA_022817045.1 Psix sp. ZL-2020 | reverse complement strand
ATTTGTTAGAAAAAATTGTTCTTAATGTATTCAATCTATTTATCTTATACTATCAAATATAATATTTGCAATTTTAATTATAAAAATTATTTTATAATTTTTCAATAAACTACATATCGGAAATAATTGAGATTTCTTCAATGTATACGAGAATAATGTCGATCTAATGTTACAACTATAGTTCCTGATAAAATATACTCCTTTAACACTGAAATTATTGATAACTTAAAGCACGCAGTGTAGAGGATGTGAAAATTAGCGCAACATATTTCGCATAGTTATAAAGTTTGTAATTACTTTCAGTTGCCTCGTCGCGTCGAAATAAAATAAGAAAAAACATGAATAAAATATTTTTTTTATAAAGTATGCCATCGAAATATTTTATTATTACATACTAAATATATTCCTGAATAATTATTTGCAATTTCCATGAGCTCAATACTCACCATCGGTTCAGATGGCCAACTTCCCCCGCAAGGAAAGTTTCACTACTATGCCTTGCAACACAATTTAATGTATATTATAAATTTCACTAGAAATACATATTTTCCATGTATTAGAAAAATTGAAAGAAAAATTTTAACTCATTGAACTGAAAAAGTTACTGACTTTGCATTAGTTGTGGTCTATTATTTATACAGCTTTGACACTGTCAATAAGTTATTAAAAACTATATTAATTATAATTAATAGAGACTATAACGAGATTTTAACTACTAATTAATTGAAAGTTATTCCAGATCCGAAGTAAGACAATATCCTAATCGTCAGCCGTCAATGCACTGTAAATATTGGCCCATTTGTATATAATGGCATATAAACGAATTTGCTAAATAGGTATTTAAACAAGTGTTTCAAATAAACAAAAATTCTTTTTAAAAAATTATGAACTTATGCACTAGAAACATGAATCATTTAAAAAAATCTTGTATATAAGAATCATTCAAATGAAGAATGTCTTTTTATATATCCTTTATAAATCAAAAACATAAAAATTAACGTTAAATTCTTTTCTAAATTGTCAGCGGTAAAATAACGCCCGAGACCTTTATATGCTGCCTGAGTGTTTAAACGACTATCTCGTTACTTTAATTACGATGATTGTGTAAATATTCGTAAATATATATGACAGAAATGTCTGATTCTCTAACTTTAGGAAAACGAAGATACATTTCTTTATTTAGCAAACATATTGCTTTTTCGCAGAAAGTACAATATATAATTCGAAAAAAAGTTATGTTTATTTTTATTAAATATTTATTGAAGTATTAGAAATACATATCTTTCTTTATTACGTAAAAAGATAAGACTTCCTGATAATTTATAATATATAAAACTATATAATTCCGAAAAAATTACCATGAATATTATATGACCTTTCGTTCTTATCGATGCTCTATATCTTGGTGCTCGGGAGTACGATCGATACATCATTGTTTCATGGGTTCGCATTGTATAAAAACATACAAATATACATGTTACATAAATATTGCAGTAATATGACAATAATATTTTATGTCGAATGTCGCGCTTTGATTTACCGTGGTCCCATAATTTGTGGGCGCAGAGTAGTCCCGCTGAATCTCGTGTCGGTTGGGCCCCCGCGGACCCGCATTCTCTCTTTCTTCCGAGTCCCCGTTTCGAATCCGGCTCGCGTTCGATGAAGGCTCGTAAATCGCTCTGACTATCCACTCGCTGTCGTCGGAATGTTCCGTGTCAAATCTTTGATGTCAACACCGAACCCGGCGCCTCTCAGTGGGGGACCAAAATTCAAGATCGGCAACACCAACAATCCGATTTATAGGTTTGCATGGAACCGTTCAGCGTTTTGCATTGTTCACCGATTGCATGAACCAACAGAAAATAAAAAATCCATACTTCGAGTCTGCGCGTTGCGTTGCACTTATGAAACTTTTTGTAATCTTGATATTTTTCAGAAACATCTTTGCGGGACGCCGAAATGAACTGATGATATGCAAATTAAACATTGGCAGACTAATAATGGCCATTAATTTTCGCAATTTTGCGTCTTTGGCCATGGTTTGACGGAATAATTATGCCCGTTGATTGGGACGTATATCATTAAAATATAATTAAACGATCTTTTTAAAATTTTAGTACCCAAATTACTTGCTTTGATCAAATGTCTCAGAGTAAATGAGTCCTTGCTATATTTTTATCATTCATACGTTTATATTTTTCTTTATGCATGTTGATCGTTTTACATAAAATACTTTTTTTATTTTAATATTTTTTTCCAGAATGAAGAGACTTAAATTAAGAAAAACAAATTAAAGATGTTTTACTTTGCCTTATTACTTAAAGATACCGACAATCAAGAAAAATGATTGAATTTCAACAGTTTCCCGACACGTAAATTAATAACATCGATAGTGCTGAAGATTAATGGGACGCTTTATCAACTTATTAGCTATCCTAACACAGCTACCATTAATAATACAGGTTCATTACAAATTCTACGTAAATAATTGATAAATGTCTTAAGGCGTCGTTTATCCCGTCGCGATAAGGCAAAAAGTAACCCTCTATATTTATACACCAGCCGGATGTTGACTTTAGGTCTGACAAGAATAAGCAGTTAGATCGAAAAAATAAGTATAAACATTAGAATATAAAACAACAACAACAAAAAACAATTCGTTGGCACATAGAAAACTCCAAGAATATCTAGCGGTTTTGTTGAGTTTTATAGATCCCATATATATATCAAATATTTTTTCCGTTCAAAACGAAAACCTTCTGTTCAAAATAAATAGCAAAAACACTGGCTGTTTTTGTTATTTTTATTTTCAAAACAAACAGTGAGCCACTCTATTCATCATAAAGAATAATCTAAAAAGTTATAAAGAGTAAAATTTCTGATCATAAGTATCGTTCAATTGGTTTCCAGTAGACAACGATATATGTAGTTGGTAGTGTCTTGCATCAAGACCCTTACTATTTTTACGGCACGATATGTGACACATGCGAGTACGCCCCATCTGTTCATAATTTGCAAGCCGAGCTGGGCAATTAAAAGTTTGATGCGAGCATTAAAGTCCTCCAGTTGTAAAACAAGGGAAGCTGCATCGCGGGAAAAAGAGCACGCGAAACTTTTTTAACGACAAACCGAGCACGCGAGAGGCATTTCTTGTGCGAATTATGCATGCAACTTGGCCGTGTAAACAAACGTACGGAGGGTGGTCTAGCTTGGTATTTGCAGAATCATGCCGCGCGATATGAAAATATTGGGTTCATCGTGCCACTGAGGTCATTTTCGCGCATTTGACACGCTCAACGTTATCGTTGAGAATATTTTTGATTAGTGTAAAAAGAAGCAATGTCTATAAGCTATAATTCCTGACTTTTTATCGATAAACTTTATTATTGGTTAAAGTGTTAGATGGTGCTGTGATATACACTAAAAAATGTTTGTAAAGTATTTCGCTGGAACATTAAATTTTTGATGAATAACAGACTTTTTTAGTACTTGTGGTTTTGGGGATTAATCGACATTCATAAATGAATTCACGTGTGTTTAAATACTGCAGAAACTGTTTGAATATTTTGATATCCTTTTCTTTAAAATAAATGACCAAGCACCTGCATTGAAGAAAAAACTACAGCACTCGATATATCTTGACCCATCAAATAATGGTCGGGTTAGAACAATAAAAAATTTAACATCATTCAAATATTTATTTTTACTGCCATGAAATTTACAAACATGTCTGGCTAAGCCTAAAAAATTTATTCAAAAAGATTACCGTGCGATTAATTTCTTAACTGTTAGAGTGTAGGTCCTCATATGCGGAAGTTTCTTGTTTTATGACCTACTTACAACGATGAAGAATTATGCGGACATATAAAAGCGAATGAGATTTCCGTTTATTTGTGGTTTAGTATCGACCACATCTGGATTGTAAACTCTGCCACAAAACTATTTGTCATCCAAAGGATGATAGAACATTACAATTGATTAAATTAAATCACAATCTATATTATTAAAATAAATAAGCTTAATTTAGGTTTACAACTTTAACTTTCTTTTCGTCTCTTTATAATGAAAGAATTAAGTTTTTATGTTAGATTGAGATGTCATTTTAATTTCAACTAATTATAATTATAAATCATTCGAATCATTTGATAGCGCGTGTATAACATCATGGTACTGTTATACACGCAATCAATGATAATATACTATCTATTTAACTATGATATCATCCAGTCAAGCTTTTAATTATCAATTTATGAATGGTGCAGACACCAGATTAGATTTTAATTATTGATTTGTATCTTAGACTATATTGTCAACTATGTGTAACATATTTAAAGGTTTCCTAAATTAAGTACTCATGTAATATTTACATGTTTGTGAAAATAAAGATTTTTAGCAAATAATTGTTCAAGTTGTAATTGTATAATGATACTGTAAACATTATTAAGATTTAAAAATGTACAATTAAGCGTGGAAAGATGATTAAAATCTGAAAAATCTATTGCAGCTTTTATCGCTATTGATTTTGTAGGAAATATTTTATTGAAATGATTAAGATTGCAAAGTTCATCATATATTAATTTCTTTTTCAAACCTTTGGAAAAATATTCATGTACTCAATTCAAAGTATAATTTTTTAATATAAAACTAAACAAATTTTATTCTACGTAAATATATGTTATAAAACACACACAGTAAATTTGTAATGAACAAAATTTCCTAACTTTTTTCCGAATGCTCGCGTTTTTCATACACGTTTATTCATACGTATTTGGAATTGAATTCGGCAATTTGTTTATCTATCTAAATATAGTCTTTCACTCGCATTATTTTGTGTTACGCTTTAAAAGTGTTATACAATACTCATACAACGTGTAAAACGAACGATTAAAATTACCTCATCACGTATTTTTTTGTTAAATTTGGAACAATTTCACGACATGTCAATGTATTAATGTGGTCAATGACCTAATCAACATCCGAACAGTGAAGCTATCCCATATTCCGAGTTGAATCTCAGGCGACTATCCGGACGAGAAACGAGCCAAGCTGCCCTGGAATCTACGGCAACACACAGGAACTACCCGGACCAATCAGCCGAGGACTACTTCACGCGATTCTGATGGTTGTACATAATTTCGCGTCTATTCGGTTGTGTTAACTTTTATATATTGCCACGCGTTTGTAATGATGAATGAGAGTGTTGCGGTTTGGTTTATTTTTTAACATTAATTAACAAAATAAAATCCGATTTGATAAAGTCGTATTTGACTCTATATTATTTGGCATCTTAAGTTTTAAAAAAATTCTTTTATTCAAATTTATTTAATTATTCTAATTTACAAATTTGAATAAAATATCTAAAATCTTACATAGTTTAATTTTTACAATATCACAAACTAGTATGTATAACAATTTTACTAATTTCTATAGAAATCTGTATTTGAAATATTTCATATTTCATAGCTCAGTGAATTTTACAATATTGAAAACAATTCAATTAAGTTTTATCTTGACAGAAAATAATATCAATAACCTGTGAATTTATATGTTCTACAAGTTAGAGAAAGACAAATAAAGTAAACACGAGGAACTGAATTGTGTGAATCTATATAGTTGAATCAGATTACTTGTTCTGCTTAACCATTTCCGTATGCAATAAAAAAAATTATTATCAAAACGTGCAATAAATAAATTTCATCTATATCAAATTATGGGATCTCACAATTAAAATAACAGCATATATTGGTTTACTTTAAGCAATGTAAGAGAAATCGAATGTACGCACTTTTACTTACACTTCATTAATACACAATACGGCATAGTCTTGAAAAACCGAAAAAAGTAGATGAAATATTAACAGTATACTCCGAATGATAACAGCCTCGTGTTCATTTCGAAATATTTATGATCGTGCGATGTAATTTTACACTTAAAACAACTTTCATTTAACTTTACGAGCATGACATTGTAATGGATAATGCAAAATGAACAAACGTTATATATCGATATATAATTCAAGTATTGTGTTTATATAATAGGTCGACGTACAGTTACATGTATCGCTTTCTGTGCCTTGGACCATAATATCATAAAGTGTATCAATAATACATAAAAATCAGCTCATAAAAATCATTATATCGAGTGGCACCAAGGCATGTCGGAATATACATGCTGCATCTTACAAAAATACCCTTGCAAATGTACGAAAATTCCATTTAATCAAACAGATATTTTTATTGATGGCGGTTCACGTGAATACTGAAACCCACGCGACGAAGTCGCTTCTGCGGTCCCCTAGTTGCGTATACGCGTGACTACTATTATTAAAATATTTCATTTTGCCAAGTACATTACGCTACACAAAAACTCCCCCGAACGTATGAAAAAAGTTACTACCCAAGATTTAATAACTTCGCTGCAAGTCTGATTAGTTTGATATCATAGCAAATTAGGTTATGGCGTGATTCGATTTTGATTCGCTACAAAAACGCAGCCGCACGCGGGTCACGTATGCCGCCTGAAGCTTTATAATCGAAAATTTCAATTAAGAAAAATTCAAGCGAAAACGATGCTTTGCGGGATTGCACGATGTATGCTAATTTCGGTACCCTAGGTCGTTAATTATCACGAAAATAAAAGACACAACTCGCGCTGAGCGTATCGATCACCTCCGATTTGCCTCGAGGTCAAACGCAAAATTCAATAAAGGCGAAAAAGAGAAGACTCTCATATTTTACTTGGTCCCTAAAAAATGTATCCAAACATTTTTGTCGGCTGCATCGCACGACATATACATTACACGTATACATCAAAAGGTCAGGTTCTTGGGTTCCACCTGGAAGAAACTGCTTATTGATTGCGCTGCTGGTCCTCGCAATATTTACGCCGGGTCGCCTAATAAAAAGACAACGCTATGCAATGCATCAATTTCTGCCTCCCCCTAGCGGAGTGAATATTGAAATATTTGTCCCGAGGGACACGTACCAGGTACCTGCGCGACGCAGTAGCTTACTAACTTTTCTCTCGAGGCGCACCCTGTAGCGACATTACGTATAATCTAATTTGTACTTCGCCGACTAAAGCCTCTCCCTGGTCGCCGCTGTGGTACAACAACTTGGGCTTTAGGTTGCTCCACTGTGTCCCGAGCGGACAACAAATTGGTCCTGTTTGACAAAGAAAAGCACAATCCTAGCTATATCCTAAAATCTCGAATAACTCGCGCAGTAACTACGGATTGTCTGTAATGAGAAAGACAGGGATCAAGTTGTTCGAACAGGAGATAGAGCATTAGGTGTCGAATTGATTGCCTTCCTTGTTGTTCAACGCGTTTCTTACTCGCTCGGAATTGCCGACCATGCTCCGCGAAGAGAGTTACTGCGCAAAAACAACTGTGCTTTTGAGGTACGCTCGTTCAAAGTCGTCATTTAGTAAAGATGCTCAACAACTTTTTCAACTCAGCCGTATAAATAATAATCACTTTTCGTTACTTTCGCGTTCAAGATACAGCTCGCTTACGCTGTTATTTGCTTGGATTCGTCTTTTGTTAGTTTTGTTCTTTTCCTTACCCATTCCACTTTAACTTCAATGTTTATGCCTTGAGGTTTGTCGAAAAAGATATTTAAATTATTTTTGTTTCTTACACGCATGATTGCTACCTGTATTGTTGCTCACTTCCCTGTCAGCTAACAGAATTATAGCTTCATCGCCCGCTTTGAAAACTGCGCGACATTATGTTACAAGTACACATGACAAAAATTGCAGTGTAAAATGCAGATTAACGTAGATCTAGATATCGATTAAAGACTAGTGTATAATTTCGAGTGTACATGCTCAATCACGACATTCTTAATCCAAGTAATCGTGGCAACTCACGTTTGTAAGCAAGAATTCGTAATAATTTGTATTTTAAATGGTTTAATCTTACATGTGCATAAATATTTATACCGTTTTAATTCTAGTAACTAAATAATAAATGTTTTATTGATCTAACCATTCAATCATTACGTAATCGCAACTAAAACTCATAAAGATCGGATTAAATATTCTAATAGAGAATTTTTCAACTCGAAAAAAACCTGACAGTATTTTTGTTTAATCACCACGAAAAAATTGATAATGGAACTATACATTATAATGTGTTTGCATTTAAGAATTTTTTGCTGCACAAGATGCATGGTATATAAAATAATTAATGTTTTGCAACATTCAATTAAACACAATGATTCATAAAATCCATGAAATTCATATGCAAGTCGCCTTGGACTTTTCAAAACCTCTTATAATGAATTTCGATAATGCAATTGAGCTTATGAATTTACCGCTTGTTCAGTGCAGTGTTAAAAACGATGACGAGACAATCTCATGATGCAGACTGGATTTTAAGTCTTGAGTGTTTGTATGTGATCTTGAGAGTTAAACGACTCTTCATAACTCCATTCACTCACATTAGACGGATGTGATGTAATTTAGCAATACTCGAACTGTTCACTTATTTTAGTATTGGATTAAAAAAGAATAAATAAGATCATTCACCCCGATACAGTTCGTAAAGAACTCTACATTTTGATTGAAAATCCGATTATTACGAAAAATATCAACATGCTTCATCGTAATGCAGCATAATTTATTATAAAAAGAAAAAAAGATGAATTTTAAAAGGATTTCCGTGTAATGCACTTTGATAGAAATATCTGACTTCATCATCAGTGCAGGATTAAATATAACGCAAAACTTTTAAGAAAAACATTGTGTGCTAGCGTTGTTAGTCAACTATTCTTATCATTGCTCTCATGCGCAAGCACAAAGCTTCTTTGATGAACGTCACGAAAACCTCGAGAACTGACGTTGAGTAAGAATTTTATCGTACGTTTTTGCGAACAAAGCCCCTTTGATATTTCATTTTATAATGACGGTCACGGTGCGTGTACCACAGTAACAAGTTATTAAAATTATCAAATTAAACTTTTCAGGCTTCGCGTACCTGTTGTAACGTAGATCGGAAGTCGTATGGTTAATATTGAATTATGAAGTTTTTTCAATCTCCTCCTTTTAGTCGTTCAAATTTTTTATTTCCTACTTTACTAACAAAGTAAATCCTTTCTAAGTATCCTCCTTGTTTTAATCAAGCGTTCTAATTGACTCGATTCATCATCATCCGTTAAGAGGAAATTGACTAGATATTAAATTTGTGTTCCTGATGCACTTGAAATAAAGCAAATTCAACAGAAGGGCGCAAAAAATTAATATTATATTCTTGGAAGTAAAACGTAGACGTAGATCACGAGTTATCGCGTTTTGCGATTGCAGTAATTTGATGTATCAAAATCGGTCTACGTGTTCGAGGCCATTCGAAGTTTGCTATCATAACGATATTATACGGCGATACGTCACGTGAGTTTCGCATCGACTTCTCGTGAGTGGAAGCAAAATATGTCTGGTAGGTGGGCTTTCAACGATATTATGTCGCACGGAGCCATTACGTGAAAATTACTTCAGAAATAACGCTAGGAAAAACAGGCCACAGCCTGTTATCATGCGAACGATGAAGCCAGTTTTTGCAATTATAATTTCACACTTTTATTTGTAGACAATTTTTTAATTGTCGAAACTACTTTCGAGAATTAAGTTACATGTCCAACCGTGGATAGAAAGTTTTTTCATTACACTAACGGCAATTACAAAATATAGCTCAGATGACTTATTATGTATTTGTCCAAGCTGCTAGTCTTTAATGAATGAAGTTTGTATTCGCTATTCATAAATTTATAGATAAAAAGAATAACTTTAGAAAAAATAGAACAATTCTTTTTCAAAGTATAACGAAAACTCACTTGTAGAAAGGAACATATAAGCTAACTTTTCATCATGTAATATAAATTCATTTTGTTGCATTACTTTCCTGAAAAGCGTAAGAGAGAAAATTTGAAATGAGTTTAAGAAAGCCAAAAACATAATGGAAAGATAAATATGTTTAATGAAAATCTTTAAAAATTTCAAAAATGGAAATTAAAATATTACAAAGTATAATAAGTAATTTATTTTGTAATATATGTAATGTATATATTTTTTATACTTTATATTTCAATGTGAAATTCGTGTTATAGACTCAGCCTTTTCTAAACCGTGAATTTTATTCAGAGCTCGAAATCTTTTTTTCATATTCAAATACCATCGAAATGCATTTGTAAATTTATGTCATTCTGAAGTACCAAATACCAAAGCCGAATATGGAAGTATTTTGATTTTGTGATAAATAGATTTATCGGATTTCTTGAGGAGCGAATGAAAGAGGGCGAAAGGCCTGAGGCTTGTTACCGTAGATGGCGTAAAAAGGGTCGAAAGAAATAAGAGCGATCGACCAATTTCATAATCCATGAATCCATAAATTCATGACTCGCATGATTCGAGGAGGCACCTCTTCAGTCCTCAAACGGTGCTGAGATGTATCGCTTGTTTGGTTCCGCGCAATGTCAGATCATGAAAGTTCAGCGACTTTTTACAAAGTGATGTTGTAAAGGCGCCGAAAGCATGATATATTCCCACGTTTCATTTGCATCACTCCGCGTTATATCCAATGACTCGTGAAATGCGTTTTTGTTTTAATGTCATAACTCAAGATGGCTACCTGCAAAAATGGAAGTATCATTGTTTAGTGCTTTTCTTTCATCGAGACTAAGCACTATGTTTTGAGACACGGTCTAACCTCAGTCATAAATCTGTACGATAAAAAGAAATACTGAAAACGGTAATGTTTGTCAATATTTTGACACATAATGTTTGGTCTCCCTTATTTTAATACTTTCTCAATGTGCTTTTGTTTAATGTAAGATATTTATTCAAGTGTTAAATAAAGAAGTTATGATATTTATATATGAATTTATGGAAAAAAGTATAGAAAAAATACGTTTCTAGTAGTAAAGTGTAAATATACTCCAACATGATTTATTATTCTAGGAAATGTACCATTTTTTACGAAGAATAAAATCGAGGTTAAATATAATATATGTATTAAATGTGTGTTATATATATATATATATATAAATATATATAACAATAAATTATAACAATATATATAAACAATAAATAACCTTAACAATAAATATTACATGTTACATTTAAATTATGAGTCATTATATTTAAAGGCCAGTTTGATATCTTCTATTTGATAAAAAAAAAAAGCAGAGCTTAATTTTTTACACGGATTGAAATTTCACTCGTTCGTGATATCATGGCTTTGATTAAAACTAATTTTAGAAGGCAGGTGAAGTAGAGCGAGATTAGGAAAAACTTATGTAGTTAGTTGTTTGAAAGAAGTCGAATCACATGTCGGAAGTCGTTAGATATATGAGAGGAAAGAACGAGGAGGGCGTAAACAAAACTTTTGATCTTTACGCATTCTCTATTTTAGGACTCCTCTCTGCAAGAACTCCTTCTCCAAACTGATTTAAAAGGCGTATTTCATAAAGGTATGAAGAGTTATGTGTAGACGAGAACCGTGTCAAATAACGCTCGTGTACATTTTTTCTATCTCGCTTTGAAATTTAATGGGACGAAGCTGATGTCGGATCTTTTTCGCCAACAAAACTAAAAGACCTTGTCAAGCAGAAGTGCAAAAAACTGATCCTTTCTAACGCAGTATTTTATGGATATTACAGATTATCCAATAATCGTCATGAACATACATTGTTCTTCAGAAATGCTTGTAAGTGAGAAATACGTCGTGGACAATATGATTTGACGCATTTAAGGATTTTGTTCCGGTGGTTATTGCCAAGTTGCAGTAAACGGAGGCGGAAACTTTGAAGTCATTGTCGCGCAAGGCGCCTCACTCCCCGCTGCCAAGGAGGACACGTAGCGGGAAATGGCGTAGACGCACGAGCTCACATGCAGCATCCGGTGCCCTCCTCCGCATGTGCACATGTACGCTAAACAATGCAGACAGTCATCGCCATATATTATTCATCAAATATAGAAGTCAGAGGGAGAATCGGCGTTTATAACGAAGACAAAGACGAAAACAAAAAACGAAATCGAAAACAAACAAAGGAAAAGTAAAATAATATGGACTCAACTGCGCCCGTGTGCGTGCAATGTGGATAACGAGCGCGAAGAAGAACAAGTTGTCTCGCCACCTCGCGTATAATGGCTCATAACGATACACCATCGAAGTGCGCGACTCGTTACATTGTGTCGAAGGTTCGTTCTACTTGACCTCACTGAGTTTCTCGAATACTTTACGATCCAAACTAGCTTGTTTGCAACTTGATTTTTCAAACCATTCAGCTCATTATGATTATGTTATTTAATGAATTTTCAACGGGCTTATAAAGTCTGCTTATCAATAAGGTTTTGCTTGCGATGGTATGTTTTATGATTTCAGAAAATTGTTTACTGCCGTGAATGAATTTTCAAAATAATGTATTATTAATTGTAGCTCCTCAATTGAAACAAAAAAGGCAGACTTACTAAATGTAATTGAAACAGAATTTTATTGAATTAATAATCATGCGATTTATGCGTTCCAAAGGAAAAGTGCACAATGCATCGTATTCTCTAAGACACGTAATACATAAATGAATTGAATTTATACTTATGTGATAAATCATATTAGATAAAATAAAAATATATTTTCAAATATTTGGTTTAATATATTATTTAAAACTTTATCAAATACTAATAGAATTGAGTTTAATAAAGTCGTTAAAAAGAAAGATAGACATTTAATCAATCAAAAATAATATTGTATAATTTCTGTAACGTACACCATTTTAAATAGTATTAAAATTTCCTCTATAAATTCTGATATTGATTTTAATTTTCTGGTACACTACTTTTTATCAAATCATATGATCGCTTAATTACAATCTAACATAAAATAAGAAAATACGATAATTTACAAAATGTAGAAAGTGAGACTAAATTAAAGATTATTTTATCGACTTACATTATAAATTGTTTCTCTAAAAAATCTAAAAAAAATTAAATTCATGTAATATTCAACTATGATAGAATGATTATTTTACGTAAATTACATAATTTTAATTTGTCTTTTGAGAATTTCCCATTTATTAAAATTCAACATACAGAAATATATTTTGAAAAATCTTATGGGCACTGCAATTGATATTTTTGACATAAAAACCAAAAAAATTTAGTAGGGTCTTATCTTGCTACTCAATCAATTCTTTCTGATTATTTTATGTGTTGTTAATTTTTAGCATTTTAAATGGCTTTGTAATCTTACTGTTTTCAAAATTATCAATTGTGACTCCAATTTATTTGAAACGTAATATCATGAGTACAAAGAACATTAAATTGTGAGTTAGAATCATTGTCAATTCGTTAACAGTGAATTGACTGAATTCTTCGCAATGATTTTTAATATTTTACCTTTGTTTAGTTTCGCACTTGAATTAAATGTTTATTATTACTCGTTGTAGTTATCATTATACCTAAATCGTTTCGATACTGGAAATCAAAGACAATCCGTAATTGCAAGATTTTTGAAATTAATCTTATAGAAGTATCTATATTTTTCTCCAGCATAGATATATACAAGAGTCTTAATAACACATCTTATACATATGCTTTCTAAGACTATTTATAACAAGTTTGTGATCTATCAAGTTTGTAGGGTATATAAATGAATATTTATTTATCATTACTATACTAAACCTTATTGTAGTTATTTGGTTATATTCTATAACCAAATAAGAAAAAAATGAATAAAATGTGCTGTTTTAGATATGTTAAAATAACTTCTATAATTTTTAGTAAAAAGAGGAATCATGGATAAGGGTTTTCAAAAGAAATATGTACTTAATAATTCTAAGAAATTTCTTTTTACAATTCATTGAAAGACATATTGATTTCAACATATGAACTTAAAGTGTTATTAAAAATAAAAAATTTTATAATTTTAAAATCAGACCTTGATATTAATAGCGAGTATAATTTATGTTTATTAGCGAGTAACGATATTAATAAAATTCATAAAAAATATCATCTTTTATTATATGAAGTCATCTAGTGCTCATGGCAAATATTTTGCCAGTATGTTCTGTAGTAACTTAAATCTTTTTCCTTATTCACTGCAAAACCTTTGTTTTGTTGTGTAATTTTCCTTACATATACTAAGTTTTATTAGTTTCTAATATATCCCGAATAATAAATATATTATATCTATTGGTAATGTTGGTTAGATATGAAGTCCCGATTTATATTGCTATAATTTCGCAAATATTCAAACTCAAGTCTTTTTCAAGAGTTACTTTTGAGTTTTGTAATATATTTATTTTAGATACAAACAATCAATTTTGACAACAATTAAATTTATGCAACAATAGTGAATTGACACAGCTGGCGAACTATGCAATAATAGACAAAATTATTATTTTTACTATTGATACATATATTAATCATTGGTCTAGAACTATATATCTAGAACTTTAATAATATATTTTTATTTTTTCAATGAATTTGCTTTGAAATGAGAAAAAACGCATTTTCCGCTGTTAATTATTATAAAATATATAAAGAATAATTACTTTTAATAATTATTTGTATAAAAAATAGACATATACATCACATTAAATCTAATTACATTTCTATTAAATTGATAAAAACTAACATTAATGTTGATTAAAAAATAACTGTATTCTTTAATTAAAATTACAAATATTAGTTTAACATTTTCTCATGACCATCTGTTTCTTCTAATCGACGAATAATTTTCTAGACAAGTGATTTGGAAAACGATTACCAGTCTATCTTAAAATCTCATTAAAAATATCTTTTACATCAGTATCAAATCTTTTCATTTCATCACAGCCTGGTATCATCAATAAAGATATTCTTCAGCGTTTATTAAGACGTTCTATTCTGAAGGTATATTCTCCTATCGTGTTAGTAATATAAAAGAAAAAAACATAATATTCTGAGAATATAACTTAAACCAACAAAGTGAAAATCTCCATTTGATTGTCATTACCCCCTCTTTTTAAGTTTAAAGCCCAGGATTATGTTAATTTAACATTGAATGAATATTCAGAAAATAATAAAATATTTTCTGATCTGTTTCATTGATGTAATGTTCAAATTGACATTAAGTAAATTATTTGACTGGTACTATACTTTTTATTCCCCTCTTTTCCGAGAATTTATTATGAAATGTATTATACAATACACAGAAATCATGTTGCTTTTGCGATATTCGTTTAATATTAGAAATTAAGTAACATTTTGGGATACTGAAGTAGACAGAAATAAAATTGATTCAAAAATACATTTATCAGATATCGACAATTAATGTATTACAACAAAATTTAAATAAATTTAATGAATTTTTTATTTAGATGGTTTTCTCATCTAGATCAATGTTATTTTAGAATTTCACTAAGTTTACATAAATATATTCATAAATTCAGTATATATTTATAAAACTGTTTTAACAGGAATTTAAACTCTGTAACATTATTGGATCATTGCTGAGAGTTTTTAAAACAATAAATGTTGTACTGTTGCTTTTTTACTAAGGTTTTAATCAATAAGTGTAAAAATTCATGATTATAACTTACCTTTTCCTATTTTGAAATAAAAAATAAAATGTTTCCATTTAATATTTATGAAATATTGATTCAATTGAAAAAAACTGTGTAAATATGACTTGTTGCTGAAAGTGCATGTTAACATGATTCGGCCGCGATATTCGATTGTGAATACACGTGGTAATCAGTGTAATTGGATTTTTCGAAACGAAGTAAATGTATGCATGAGGCACTAATAGTTTGAATAATGTTTCATAAACACTCCGGCAATGTTGGAATGTATGTAACTAAAATATGGCGATACTTTTAAGATAATTCGCTGACAATCCCATCCATGTCCCTGTAACGCGATAATGCTTTAATATTATGTTATTATGTTAAATTATTCTAATGGAGAAGAGTGGTACGGGAGATCAAATTATTATCAAATTATGCTACACAAACTACTTACCTATAGCATCCTGTATAAGTGAAATAAACCATCTATATATTTTTTATAATTTAAAATTTCCATCGCTCCTATAAGAGGTTAAATCGCAACACTATAAAACACTAACACATGATATACTCGAATATTGAATTTTATTTCCACACAAATTATTATTGTATAAAAAACATTTTCAATTTGCAACATAAGTTTCACCTAAGCACCATGTCACGTTTTCTCATAGCGATTAATAAATTGAGTGTGAAATATATGCTAATGTTTTCCCATCGTCATTTTAGGTCTTACAAAATGAAATCTAATTAGGCAATAAAGATAAAACGTTCACTCTAAGTAATGAATTCAAGCGTGGTGTCGGTGTGCAGTGCTTAATAAACTCCTGAGAATCCTGATACTATTTTTCAGAAGGGTACTCAAAGAGTGCTTGAGGCAATCGTTATTGTCCGAGTCGACAATTCGACAAAGCGATTAAATCATGTTACAAGAGCGTCGTGGTAGAATCGGACGACGCACAGCGGTTGGTCCAGTCTAGCGCGACGTATAAAGTGTTGACTGAAACTCGGTTGTGCATTTGAATTACGGTACTCCGAGCCCCCATCCGGTACAATCAAATGCACGCTCCCATGGCCCTCGGCCACGATTGTTGGATTAAAAGGTTTGCTCGAACTTTGTTTAACGTTCAATCGCGTCGTCTAACTAAGCTAAGTAGAATTGAACAAGCTACAAGTGGATGCAAATTATTATTTGGCTCTCGATGACAAATGTCTCAAAATCAATCTCGCTAATTTATATCTCATTCGATGTAACTTTTCAAGTGATATATGATTGCCATTCAAGAATAAAAAAGTTTATGTGAAAAATGTTTCAAAGCAATGATGAATTATGTATAGTTTTACATTGAAACAATAAAATTACATAGTACTAAATAATGTTAAGTGAATGATAGGATCTGATCAATAATATCATAAACTTGCTGTTGCAGGAACATTTTAGAGTATGTTATTATTAATGATAACATTTCATTTATGGAAAAAAAATAAAATTGATTTAAGATTTACCAAAAATAAGTTGGTGTCATTTTTGTTATATATATATATATACATTTAAAACACAGACTTAGAACCATTTGAAAAATCGCAATCGAACATTTAAAAATATAAACCATTTTAATTGTTTATATATTTAGAATCTT
>JABFQD010001766.1:0-17186 GCA_022817045.1 Psix sp. ZL-2020 | reverse complement strand
GGTTTAGGTAATGGCAATCATTAATAAATGCTAGAAGTAATTTAAATAAAAAATTTTATCATAACTATCAAACATTCTTAAATAAAATTTACTTTACTGTTTATGTCTATTACTATAAACAAATGTAGCATATCAACTTATAACCATTAAACACCTGCTATATAACAGATTTTTTTCACCTAACCAGTTTCACGGATCCATGCTGGATTAAGATGGTACCTAAATTAATTCAAGCTGTGTGTGTGCCATTGAATTTACTGTTTAATTTTTAAATTTAAATGATAAAAAATTCATATTATAGGTTATGAATGATGATATAACAATATAAATATATAAGCATTTTTATTTTCTTATTTTATCGATGAAACAATAATTATATAAAAAGAATCATTCTCCAATGGTTAATTTCAATTATGATATAATTTTGCAGAATGTTTCTAAAATAAAGCAAATTGTCTTTTTCTATTAAATATTAAAATATGATTTTCATACGATGGTATTTACTATTTTTTATCATGACGCATTTAATTTTTCGAGAATAGAAACAAATTTTTATATTCTCTATTTTTATTATCTCATTTCGTAATGAAATCTGTTGCATTAATTAATTTGCATATACTGCAAAAAGAAGTTAAGTATATTGTTGAGATTATTTTATAGAAATTCGCGCTTTGTCAGTTTGTAATCATTTTTGTTAATAGTCTTCAATTTATTACTGTTATAATTGATATGTGTATTTTTCTTGACCATTGCCAGATTTTTCTGAGATTCTCTATGGAAAAAATAAATCTGGTTCTTGTTATAACCAATAATGAGATATCTGAACTGTAATTTAGCATGCTCAATGACAAAACTCGTTTCCTTCATTTCCTGACATCATTGCCTTTCTACTCTTTGCATTAACCGATAATTTGCATTAGCTGCGCTTACCGTAAAAGGTTAATCAGAATTACAAATGATAATGCGTGATAAAAACGCGATGATGAATAATTCTGGTAGCTGATTATTATTCGTGTAAATTTGAGTCGCTAGCTAGCATTAATTATAAAACATGGCGCTGGGATGACCACTTTTCAATAATTATGCGCGTGGCTGGTAACCGTGTGTATTAACCTACGGGTATAATTCAGCCTTTGTCTCGAGTGGTCGTAACGCAACTGAAATAAATGAAATTAAGTCGGAAATTCGGCAGCTAAAAAGCGTTTGTCAAAAAAGCAATTACTAAGAAGCGGCATTTCGGCGACTCGAATCCGGCTCAGCCAAGGTAATACGTATCGCGACGGCATACATTCTCGCGAAAAAAATAAACAACGCACGCGAGTTTATTTGAATTTAAATTTCTTGCAGAACAGTAGCGAGAAAAAAGACGAAGCAAGTGAAACGTCAGGAGAGGCTCAGAAGAGGGTATATGTTTTGAAAGGGTCCTCCTCTTTCTTACCCTGCAACCAAGCGCCTCCAGGCCTGAGCAATCCATCCGTCTGCGCTTGAACTCGCCGCGCTCGGCATATCTTTAATTTATTTATTTATTTATGTATACATTGCTCGTGCTTAACAGGAGCCTTGCAATCAGACCCGGGGCGCTATATTACTGTTCCCCGGAACACTGGTGGCTCCCTCGCCTCCTCGCCTTTGCGCCAAGATTTATAACTCGTAATGAGAAATCATTAAGCGCGATGCGCATTAGACGATTTCTGTAATCGCCACAAAATTGGACCCAGTCGAGCCATTTTTTTGCGAGCTCCCAGAACCGGCTAAGTGTCGTTTATCTTTTCCTCGTATTTCGCTTATTGGCAATAAATCAATACCGATGAGTCCCCGTATTGAAAACACACCGAACCGCGACTCCCAATCCAGCCTATTTATGTGTAAGAAGTCATCTCATAAATCTCGTCGCGCTGTACGGGCTGCTCGTCCGCAGGGGCTCCTTCATCTTGCAAGGAATACAGCATCGTAATATTTTGCCAATTTTATGTTTTCGATATCAGCAAGTGGGACTACAGTTTGCACTTGATGGCCACTTCAGTCCTGCTGAGGGTGTTTTAAGTAACTAACAATCATTTGTCTAGACGTCAATGCGAGGCAATTTCCGAAGCGGAACAAATAAATGAAATCCCTTCCCGATTCGGCATGCTGCCAGTCCTTGATCTCATTCCGTATGAACGCGATGTTTTCAGCACTTTTGACCTACGATTTCAAAGGGTTGGTTTCACTGACGCACTCAATGCGCTGTTTCTCGTTCCAATTCCAACGGCGATGATTAATGACTTGTTCCCTCTTTTTTGTTAATTAGTTGATTGGGAACTCCTAGTATGATATGCAGATTTAGCCCGAGATACGTCCACGGCTTTGATCTAGCTATTCATATTAGAATACTTACCGCTTTTGTTGCTAACAAGGATCATTTATAAATTGAATTATCGAGCAAATTCTAAAAAGTAATATTAGACGTTAAAAACACTCCAATGAACGTTACAAATTTTGTACCGCTCTTATAAATACGAAAAAATTTATTTTTAATAAAATACCTCACTTAACTAAAAATTCAAACAACATATTCAATTTATATTTCTGAATATACGTTTTCATTTATGAGTAATGAAAATTAAGTATAATGAAACAGATAAAAAAATGTAATGAATGACATCTATTATCATTATTAGGTATGCCTATTTTGAATTATTATATATATCTACCATTTGTAAATAATATATGAAGTCATATCAATTTTTTTATAGCAATTATATACTTAAAAAATTTTGCACGTTTTTCATAATAATCATGTCATTAAAAAACCAAGTATCATTGTGGTTTTGAAGTAAAATCAAGTCGTCAACAGATGCATGTGAGACTGCATTAAAAGAAGCTTTAACGCATGTTCGTGCATACGTTCTATAATGATATCATTCTATTTTGCAATGATGTGCATCTAGATAGAATGTGCTGAAGATGAATGCATCTAGACTAATATCATTTTATTTTTTCAACAAGTCGCTTCACCGTGGGTCCTCTGTGTCGTTGGCAGCGAAAAGCAACTTATCGTAGTGCAACGTCCAATCATTCCATTGCAGGCCAAGTTCAAAGGGGTTAATTTCGAGGGCTAATGTATTCACCCCTTTTTACTTGAACCCGAGAGATTTCGTATGTATTGCCAATTTTGTATGTATGCTCAGCTTGTTTTCATGAATAAATTCATTTCAGATTCGTTTCAATCGTCGTTCGCACTCCATGAAGTACTTTTGCGCGTAGTCAAAAGTGTGCCTCTAAGGTGACAGGGGTTGTCCACCAATCGAGCAATATAATTTTTATTCTAAAAACATAAAGCTGCGTATTCTAAAAAACAACTTAGATATTTTTATTGTTCCTTTGAAGTATAATTTCATTTTGGTAATGTGAAAATACAAATCTAGTTGTTAATTTTTATTTTTAAATTTAATCATAATTTATTTAACAGGATAGTTTCAAAAATGAATAACATCATTATATAACATTTACAAATTTCTCTGTTTTACTGTTTATATTAATCTTAATATTTTAATTTAAGGTTGCAAATATTTTACTTGTGCAATTTTTGTATTTTTTATACCAAAATTCAGAACAATTTAGACAATATTCCGTACACATTTTATATGATTTTTAGTAATTCATAAATTCAAAATTAATTCATATATTAGTTCTTCTAGAATAATGGTCAGTAAAAAGTTTCTTTTTATTCATACGTTTTGACTTTACAGGATTTTTGTCAGCGTTAATCGACCAAAAGAAATTGAAACTCTATTAGGACGAATACGTTTCTGGTTTGAATCAAAATTTTAATAAAAACCATTTTTACCATGTTGCTGAATGGCGATGGAAATTTTTCGTTTAACATGTAATACAAACTGTGACTCTGTCGCTTTGAATTTATACATATATAACACAGACCGAATGGAAATTTAGTCAACAAAGATCAATCATCGAAAAGAAAAAAGAATGTTTGACCTTTACATGCATTCTATTCAAGTCAATAAATTTTTCGTTACATCGCAGTTGTTGTAGATTTTTTTCCTTTTTTCCATCAATTCATTAATAAGATTGATTGCCTTAAAATATTCATAAATATCAAATTGAATTGTGTAACAAAATTGACAAAACATAGAAATTCTGTGAAAAGATTCACTTACGGCTCTCATATTTATATATCAGTTACCTCATAACGGATGTTACAGTTATTTTCTAAAGATCCCTGTCCGAGAAATGGTAAGCTGGAAATCCTTTATCAAATCCAGTGAAACAGGGATAACCGACATCGTTGAATGTCTCACGAAGTCATTCGAGAGCTTACACTGCCATATGGATACCCTCTCGAGCGATGACGTGCACGTTTCCCCTGCGGTGATAAATGGTACGCACCTACCCTCGATTATATCCGATTCTAACAGGAAAAAAATTCACATGTAACTTTTAAAAATTTTCACCAAAAATTTGGTACCAATGAGATTACATCCATAGTATTCAGCAATATTTACCCTTCATTTATTTTCATCCAATGAAATATTATTGAAAATTTAAAATAAAAAAATCGTTTCCTTAATTTTATGTATTATTTTAAGTAGATTAATTTGTATTTTTTTATTCTGTGTGATTTTCTGTTGCAAGATTAAGAATAAATTTATAAAATCTTTGTTATGTCGTTGCAGCAAAGCTTCTTTGAAATTTCCCATTCCAATCCAATTTTGATTTTCTCATTGCTATGAACTCATTTTCAAGACAAGTCTAAAGCCCTTTGCGAAGGACCTGTCACGAATCGGTTGGCAGATTTAGCCTTGTCGAAACTCTGTAGGTGAAACTTAGTCAATCTGCTTCAACTGTCCCCGCCACCCTCCTGACGTCGTGAGATCTTAAAGGCGTCTGTAGTATATAACCACGTAAACAGTTATACTGACGAACACTTCTATAACAAGACGCCATATATTTCATCAATATGTGACGTTAATATACACGTATGTTACCGTATGTGAACATCTACCTGGTAAATATATGAACGATATAATAACCGTAATGTAATATAATTCTCTTTTCTCTATTATGTGAATAATGTTAAATCTCGTTTTTTAATTTCATTTCTTAATTCATTTCATAATAATTTCTAAATGCTCATTCCATTTTCACATAAGAATCATGTATATTAAAATTCTAGAATGGCATTATTTATTTCCAATACCGTCTTTATCTTAATTTTACATTTAGCTTTGATATTCTGCAAGAAAATAATAAAAATAACATTTCAGTTAATTCATAAATGCATCTTATGACAAATGAAGCCAAAAAAATAAATTTAATGTTAAGTAATTAATTTAATCAATTAACGTAAATATAATAAATTAAATTTCAATTGATTATATTCAATGAAATCTGGTTCGTTTGAAAAATTGTTTTCACTTGATCTTTACGTTTAATATTCTACTGTATATTAAATTATTACACTATAAATATAGTACTTCATTTTATAATGGCAATTAATAGAAATGTTTTTTTACAGAGCTATATATAATTTTGTATTTAATGACTTATGTCACATTATGTATGAGAATATATTAAGAACGCAGTGTAAAAAATGTGAGAAGCCTAAAAACAACTCTAAACAGCATGCATGGATAACTTAGAACACCCTTTAAATCTAGGGAAGGTGGGTTTTGTGAAGACATATTTGTTGTCAGATGCCTTCCGGAACTCAAAGACATTCTCGTCTTCCGTAACTCGAAGTTTAAGCCAACCTGGACGACGACGATGGGAGGTTGAAATTGAGAGAAGATGCAGGAGGTCGCTACGTCGGTAGGGTGACTGAGGAATCTTTGACCACGCGATGCCCCGGAGGCGCACCGTACATGCTTACTCGACTTTACAATCTACGCATTGCCCAGGAATTTTACTCCGCGTCTTCGTCTTGTCTGTTTTGCGGTTGCTTTCACAACGTCAGCTCTTTCGAGGAATGTCACCACATGTTTCGGCGCTATCAAGCCTCAAGATTTGATACCACATGTACAAATTTGGGAAACTTCAAATATCTCGATAACAATTATGCAAAACCACAAGAGCCTGCTAATTAATTATTCAGCAAAAACTTGCTGTAACCAATACGTTGAAAAATAATCGGCCTTAATTTACGAATCTGTAAAACAATATTTCCGCCTTACAAACAGCAGACTGAGCTGCTGGTTTTCTAAAGTAACGGAATATTTCTTATTCTGAAGGAATGAATGCTCCGGATCAATCGAAACAACTGCAGTAAATCAAACAATAATAATTACAATGGTAGTCGATGCGCGAGGGAGTCGTAAAGAGGAAGTTATAGGATGGTGCAAAGAGATTCAGAAGGTAGCTTCTTCGCAGTCGCACTGCCGGCCCTGTTCGTAATAATGGATAAAACGATCATAAATTCGACGATGGGGCTTTTCGGCCTCTTAGGAAATATTAATTAAAATGTAATTGTTCGTTGCGAACAGTGCACGCACACACAAAGGATTACCAAGAACCCCCTTTCGTTCGCGAGGATCTCTTTGTTTTCTTGTTTGATGCAGCAAATGCTCGCAAACCAGCATTTCTCATTCAAAGTACCATTACATTCTTTAATTATCCTGCCTGAATTATGATGATCGAAATCTTGAGAATGATCCAACTTTCGGAAGGCTCTTTAAACGAACGATACTTAACAAAATATCACTTGGTTACGTGACTACGACGGCGAGGTTATTTGTGAATCCTAAAAACTTGCAACAAATTTTTGTGCATTTTCCGAATCATTGATCCCTATCTTATGACTCGTGTGCTAGGTCTGTTCCAGTTGAAAGGATTTAAAAATTGTTGGATCTCTGGCGCGACTTAGCATAAAACCGATTGTGGTCCTTGGTCTAGTCGCGGATTTCAGGCATCCCAAAACACGATCCAACGCTCGACTGCACGATGGGCGATAGCAACTAGTTCCTCTGAAGTCTCTGTCCAATACGGGATGGACATCAAAGAGATGACAAACAAGCAGGAAGGGCCGCAATGGCCTATGAGCTGCAATTCGGACATGGAAAGCGACAAAGTGAACGTTACGCTACCACTGCTCGATGTACGCTTCCGATGCGCTCTTGTCTGCGGATTCTGTTCCAATCCGCAATCTAACTCTCAACTCGTTGTACGAGGCGATCGCTTGGAAACGGACAACTTCATTGTGCGTCACTCAAGCCTTCTACGCGCTGCTCACTCAAACCGTGATGTGTCCACACATTTGTGCTGACGGTGCATTTTTAATGACTTCCATTCGAACGTTACAAATTTTCCAGGTTATGGACATTCGAAGAAGAAATTGCATGTACAACAGAGTTATTCAACTCTGATAAAAATACCTGAAATAGAAAAAGATCCATTTTTTAGTCGTAACATCAAATCATAAACATGACGTACATAAAGGAAAAAATATTTTGAAAAGATTTCTTATTTTAAGAAAAATCTAAATATCCATGAAAAAACGCCAAACCTAACGTCATTAAAAAATAATTTCTACTTTCCAAACAAACTACGTTTCATTAAAAAATAATTATTTGTACAGAAAATATATTTATTGCAAATAATGAATACACTTTACATAAAATGATAATGTTTATTTATAAAATGTGGATAACTCCATTTATCCATTCTTTCCTTTTCACCACATTTTACACTGATACAGGAGAAGAGATATAATGGATGAAGTGATATAGTAAAAAACGTAGGAATACACGATTCGTTTTAATAAATGTACAATTAAAGGTGTCAGAGTAAAAATTAAACTGAAGATAGCACTTCTTTCAATTACTCATGTACTTTCATGTTATACATAAACCTTATTTTTTGTCCATGCATTTAGTCGCTATAAAAAAATTGGATGAAGGTACACTCCCTACAGAAACACGGAGCTAAAAAAATTGTTGATAACTGACAGAACATCGTCCATTGTGAACAAAAAAGCAATCATATTTCTGTTCAAACATATGCAAATTTAGGGAACGAGTTTATTTGTTTTACAAAACGGCTGTGTATTGTAGTATTGTAACGAATAGTCTCGCTCTATTTATATAGGTAAAAACAAATTGTTTGTCCCTGTTGATTACATCGCAAATCAACCATTGCAGTTGCAGATGAAAATTGATATAAATCGTGTGCAATAAAAGTGACCATCAAAAGAGATGAATAATTTCTTATAACACTGATATTCGCTAGAACACGTTGTTCGATTCTTCCAGTTGAATAGTCGATCGGTAGTTTTAATCGGAATCAATAAAAATGTATATGACCGGAGTTTGCATTGCTTACATTTATAAAAGCTTATACAGCTTCGGTTTTATGACGAACGAGCATATCTCGAGGGTTCGATCTATCCTAAGGCGCAAGGAACAAGCCCTGAAATGAGGATGAAAACTATTCGATAGCCCCTGACCCTCGGCTATCCTTCATGGACATCGAATCGAACACCCCGAGGGATCGCCTAGCTCGCTTTCGAAAGATATACTTGTCATATGGATCTGAGTTAAGCGTTCCATTGGACTGCCAGGAGCGATGAAATAATATAAAGTACATGTGCAAAGAGTACATTAAATCGGTTGAGTCTTGATGATGAATTACTTGACGTTGATAAGAGGTACCTGAATATGTTATTAATGTCGGTAACTAAATAAAAGTGTACGAAGTGCTTGCACTATTACGAAACAAAAAAAAATTGATCTGGCCAGGAGAGACAAGTTTGATGAATGCCGACAGATGAAACTACTGACATGCAACAAATGCGTAGCGGCCTGGCTGATCATCAATAAATCGACGAATCTAATTTCGCAGATAAAAATATGCTGAACTTCCTAAGATGAAGTCGTTCCGCCGTGAAATTTGAGCAAGCGAGTAATGTGGTTTTCTTGGTCGTCTCATCATTCCGCTGAGGTTCGCGATCGCGAGCTCTGTCCCCTCCCTCTGGGCGAACAAAATCAAAACAGCCAGGAAGATCGCTCGTTTAGACTATTCCCGGTCGTTTACCCAGTGACTTGCAGTCTATTGTTACACTTCTCCACCCTCGGACCTTTTTTAAATCTGCGTCGATTTTGCCCGTGCCACGTTGAATTTGAATCGACGACGCAAAACTGTGGAGTCACCAGACGTTCATATGTTAGCCGTTATTCCGCGGAGAGGCAAGAGGATCGCGCAGCTTTACATGCACTCCCAATACAAACAGTCGCACACCCTTCAATAGATTGAAAAATTTTTCAAATTACTCCTGTTGCTATCCTGTTACTTTTATTTGATAGATATACAATTTGAGCGCTTTGGATTAAGCACTAAACTTGAATTCATGTATAATGGAATGGAGGCAAAATAATCCATTAATTTTTTTGCTTTGTAGGGGCGCACGATTGGCGACGCTATTTTTTGAAAGGCTTGCGAATCAGAGCGAAATAAATTTATATACTATCAAATTGAACGATTTGATGGATGAACCACTCGATTTATAGCTGCTTCTTTTAGCAATCCTTTTTTTGTACAAAATAAATTCATTTTTATAACAAAAAAAGTAGCGAAATAAATTATAATCCGTCAATAGATTTGATGGCAGCTAAAAGTTTCAACTTATCGATAAGTGTTTTCTGATTAGACGGTACTAAGCTATA
This sequence comes from Psix sp. ZL-2020, assembly GCA_022817045.1. Classification (NCBI taxonomy): domain Eukaryota; kingdom Metazoa; phylum Arthropoda; class Insecta; order Hymenoptera; family Scelionidae; genus Psix; species Psix sp. ZL-2020. The sequence goes on along the minus strand of JABFQD010001766.1, from coordinate 7,530 downwards.
AACACGTCGCATATTCAATGCAGCTCGGTTCATGATCAATATTAATACTTTATTGACGAAAATGCATGAAACCATATTTGTGTAAGAAGAGAAAGCAAGCTCCTGAAAGATTTAAATATGTTTCGTTGTTTAAGTTGAATTTCGTTAGGACATGTTTGTAATGGTACTTTACAAACGTGTTTAATTATAAATAGAAACATGCAGCTTGAGGAAATATAAAACAAATCAACTTGATTAAAATCAAAATACGATTACGTGAATTTTCATTTGATGTTAAATCAATCTCATAATGCAAAGTTGATTCAAATTACAACATCAATATTCATGAGTTGAGTCAACATTTAATTATAGCAATAGTTATTTTATAAACTTTCAACACCGAATCAAATGTCATCATAATTAATGCAATGATTTAACTGAAGTATCTTTTAGCGCAAAAATATTCCATCAAACTTTAATAATGTAAAAATTCATAAATAAACGATATTGATTATTAGTTTTGAACGCATGAAACGGCTGTTTTTTAAATTAATCATATTTTCATAAGTAGTATGAGGTTATGTTTAGGTGTCATGTCTTTATACGCCAGTGTTGAAGGGACTGATAATTTTCTGACGTCAAATGTGGCATAAAAGACTCCCGTTGAGAAAATAATAATATCGTCGGTAGAGAATTTAGACTAGATTCAAAGTATTTACTGGACTTAAACAATTTCTAAGATTTTCTCTGAGCTCTAGAATTTGATATTTTATTTTTAAAAGTTTCGTATACATGATTTGGTTGTTCATTAATTTGTTAACTAAATATATTTGGTAAATTGCAATTCTGTTGCTGCTCTGCTGCATAAATGTTATATTGCGAAGCACAAATGCATCAAAGCACTGATCATAACATTCAATTCATTAACAAAATATGACAAAGCCGGGTAACGGTAAACGATGAACTGCGGTTCTTTTGTTCAGTGAGAACAGTGAATCAAACAGTGACGAGACCCATTCTCTGTCATCAATATGCAAATTTGTCTAACACCAATTATACGGAAGTCTCGTGTCCTCTTTGATGTCGCAACTGATGATCATTGCTTCTCTCAAACAGCGCACCTTTCTTCCTCGCACACATACGATTCTTGAAACTCGAAAACTATATTCCCGCAAATCTGAAATTCCAATTTCAGAGACCTTTTGGAGTGAGAAATTGCATGGAAAATTTCGATGCTAATTATGTTAGAGTAGTACATCTTTGGACTTCGGGAATAGCCGCTAAAGTCTTTTAATTTATAGTCTTTGAAATAATTAAAAGAATCCTCAGCAGGTTCATGTTACATACTTCACGTAAAATTAAAATTCCTCTGCTTTTTCCTTTCCGTCTTCTTTAATTTGATCACAATTTAAAAATACAAAATTGTCTCGTCATAATATCACTGATGTAATCGGCAAATTACATTATTCGCATTTTTGTCAGAAAAATTTATCGTTCGTACAAAATAAAATGTCACATTTTAGTTCCACTCCAAAGAAGGCGAGAGAATTTGCGAATTAGCACTAAGAATTTCATATTTAATTAAAATTTTGATTGTTCACGGAACTTAGTTGAGTTCATTTAGTACGGATGTACGAAGTTTGAAAATTTGTATTACATCATTTAAGTTTTTTTGACCGATCGTTTAACATAAATTTTATCATAGTTCTCGCACATTAAAAAAATATCATACAGCAACAATTTTTGAATATCAAAAATTCATCTTCTAATTACTTAAATGATATAATTGATGATTTTTAAGTTTTGCAATCATTCATAACGAATCCAACCAATAAGATTTGCGTGTTCATTTCCGGTGATCAGGCGTATTAATGAGCTGTTATTTATCCATGAAACAGTCGCGAATGCCTTATCATGAAGTCTCATACAGTTTTTACCCTCAGCGTAATAACCGTAAAGTAGACACCCTGCTGGCTTTGCCGCACCTTTGCTTTCCCCTCGCATATGCGTACATGGGGAAAAGCCTAGCTATCCCCGCAGAAAAATCATAGCTTTACGCGTAAACTCGCGTATGCATATATAAAGCAAAATTATTTCTTTCAGTGCTTCACCGGCAAAATATGTAGTGAATATTGCAAAGCATAGACACAAACTTACACTGATAAAACCCTGAGGGACGTGAGAATAGTCAATAATTGTCCCCTTACATGTGTGACGCGTAACAAGGTGAATGCGTAGACAAACTTTTTACAGCGTGTATATTATAACGGCATGTTTTTTAGACCGAGGAAAATGTATTAGTAGTGTGGAAAAAAGAACTCAACTAGCGGTTACGTGCATACGATAGGAAATAATTTTTTTTCCATAGCGTTAAAAATAACACTGATGGTCAGACCTAATTTCTGTTTTCAATAAAAAAAAAAAAAAAAAAAAATCGCGTTTAGTAGTAAACTCCAGAAAAACGGATGAAAACGCAATTCATACTTTCACTCAGTAAATAAAAAGATCAATGCAAACTTAATAATTGAATTTCTATATAAAAAAAATAATTTTGACCCTGACGTTAGTTTTGGTTTATATGCACTTAATGTCCAAGAAGCAGACTTTGGTACGCAAAGGAGCGCAAGTAAACACGCGTTTACACACGAGCAGCACCTTATCTTCAGCGGGCAAGTTAGCTTGGACAGTTTGTCGGCGCTAATGAGCTGGCAGGATAATTAGCATTATGTTAATGTGTGACGTACTGTTGGTGTACAAAACAGTCTGACGTTAACCCACCCAGGCGGTGTTCTCCTTCATACTCTCTTAACCAAGACCTCTATCTCATGCTTCTCGAGCTCGTACCTGTCTAATGTTTAGGTTATTATCTCATAGATGTTCTGTACATCCCGCAAGGGATACACTGTATACTTTGTGCAAGTTGTGCCCATCCTGGTTGCTTCTGACCGCCTTTTCCACCCCAAACCAACACGGGTCTCGTCTTAAGTTATCACAGTTAAATTTCCTATTATGTTTGCGCTGTGCGAAATCTTGATCTTCGTCCGAAGAAGCTTCCTGTTCGGATCTTAATCAATCATCGCAGAAATCATTAAGACTCAAATCTCATGATATTAACGTTTTCAAGTAGAAGATAAAAGATTCTAACAATTCGTTCGACTGTATTTTCCAGCGACTCGATGAAATCGTGAATTATAGATTCTGTTGATGTTCTTGACGTTATTGCGTACATTAGTCAGTAACGGTAAATGAAGTATGAGCAAGTACACTCGTGTGTACGATATCTAGAGTAAACGTCCAGGATCTAGAGTACAACTGACTGCAGATACCGGATATGGAAAATTCAACCGTCCCGGTTGGTCATTCAGTGCAATATTTGTTCAAAGACTGGATGGTATGATAAGATTGACGTTGCGGTCTGTGTGCGGGGGGTTGATAACGTCCGGCGGTGTTTGAGCTATTCATTATTCAGCGGCTAGTACTTAGCGGGCGGTTTCCGATCTGGGCGACTGAAATATTCAGTTTGAATACTTTTCTCTAATGGCGCAGTTCGTCGAAAGAAAACAACGCAATGCAAACGAAAATAATGTACAAAAGATATGAACTACTCGCTGACCAAAAGGGGCTTGTTCAGAGTAACGAATCTGCTGATGCATATCTGTTTGTTCTTATTTTACTCTGTATTTTCAGAGAGAAATGGATAAGAGAACCTTGTTCAGTGAAGGCTAATTTGATGGTTTTCGAGTTGTATAAAAAATTGTATTTTGTTTTAATGATAGTTCATTTGCATATTTATGTCTCATCTTCCGGTTTTATAGTTGTGAATGTTGCGAAAAATTCACGCATTTCTAATCGCATTTCAGTTGAATTATGCGAAGCCAGCGAGAAAAGATTATAATTGACCATCTGATAAGCCAGTTGCATACGGGATACAATGTATACGATAATCGATCCTACGAACCCTAATTGCCATCGCAATTCGCCTTCATCCTAACTAACCTGAGCTAATTAATTAATCATGCCTTCGTACAAGTTAGTCTGCTTATGCGGAAGCTGTGCTAGCTAAGTTCCTCGTCAAGTCGCGTATCTTCAGTATTGTTGTGATCACTTGGGCAAGGTATCGGATGTCTTGTGCAGGTGGCCCTCCTCACCCCTTTTTCTTCGCGTCTCTCAACCTTCCTAAGTCCAACTACCTCCGTTTCCTTCCTAGTTTGACTTGACTTCGTCCTCATTATCTTGATTAATTGACCGATGGTCGTGTCTTCCTCAAACTATTGCACTTTTACAGACATATTTTTTCTATTGCCTAAATCACCTTTTTATGACAAAAGATAAATTTGCCATACCTAGTATTTAACTAAAGTTAACTATTTTATATAGTAGGTTAGTATTTTATTTATTTAAACTCTAAAAACATGTAGATTAATAAATTTAAATAAAGAAGTGCTTTAATTATTTTAATTTCAGTAATTGTATTTTATTTAATAAAAACATTTGTAAACATTGTTTATAATTGAAGAATATTTCTTCATTTTTTAAAAACTTTTGATCATTAAAACACAAAATACTAAAACATTACTAAAATTTCAAGTAATTAAGAAATTTTTAATTTTTCTATTAGTTTAACAATATATGTGAGTTTTGAAAACAAATTTATAAAAGCTATATCTTAGATTTAACAATATTACAAAATCTGTATTTTAATAATTGTAATCTGAATGTTAACAAAATATCATATTGTAAATTTGTAAGTTCGTATAGATATTTTCTTATAATAATGACAACTATTTAATCGCAACATGTTTTAGTAATATTTAAAAACTATTTTCATTCATTTACAGAATACTATGATAATCGTATGATACTACTAAAACTGTTACAATTTTTTGAACAGTAAGCTAAACAAATTTCAAAAGAATTACTTAATTAATGAAAGATAGAATTTTGAAAAGACAAAAAGTCAACAATATAATGGATCTATGAATCCTGATTTATCCATATAAAAACAGTAACTCTTCATAATCAGTCCAAGTCACCAATAGAAGGAAAAGTTAATTCATTGAAACAGTCAGAAGTAATCAAACTCCTCGAAGATGGCGCTAATAATTGATAAACAGCGGTGTTGTATTAACGCGAAAGTTTTATCTGATTAGTCGTGATTCTTAAGCCATTTTTAAACAAAGATTAACTTGGCTGTACGAAATATTAATCATCATTTTTAACAATTCTAAATATCAAATCTTAGACTTACAAAGTCTTGAGTTGGTTGAAGGCAAACGCAATAGCTAGCTTCAGCGAACACCCGGGAGTGAAATTAATTTTAACTTTAAATTAAGACTCGACCGATACCTAGTTCGTTCTTTGTTGCGTGGTCACGAGGGGGTAGGAATCAGGCGGCAGGAACGAAACATTATACCAAGTGACTGCGAATAGCCAAGTACAGGGGGTGCCGCGAACGAAGGAGTCGAAGTTTTCTCGAGCTTTTGTCTACTGTAAATGAGCAAGTTAATGTAATGATTCGCCCTGTCTCCTCTTCGTCTATCTCTTTGACTCCTCTCAAAAGTTCAGTAACGAGTTCTTCTCTTTTCTTTCTGTCTTGCGAACGACGCGTCAGATTCGCGTAATTCCGCAGCGGCTGTTTCGCTAAATCGAATGAACCGTTCTCGTTTGGTGCGCATCCGTCCACTAAGTGGCCAAGTGTAATGATTTTTTGCAGCATCAATTGATTCCGCACGTCAGCGAAGGAGACTTTGCCTTCAAGGAGCTAATCCCCCTGGAACTTTTCGTTTAACGAGAAACGAATATTGATTACCCAGCGTCTCCTTTTTGTACAAAAAGAATCGTATCTCGAAACCACAAGCGAGTGGCTCTAAATGGAAATCGCGGCCGGAGAGACACGTCCGACCGTCCCCTCCCGTAATGAATAAAGATTATAATTACGTTTCTCATCGTCGCGCGGAAAAAAGAAGTTAATCAATCACCCGCGAGATCTTGCCCCACTTCGGCCCGACGACTTGAATTATCTTTTTATTTCCCCGCGGCTGACAAATACCTTTGTTCTCACTGCTTGCAAAAATTCAATAAGCCAAGCCAAACCGCAGGGCGCCATCTCGGGCCGTAATTATTCCCTGGTGGTTGTTTACGAAAATGCAGATAATACGAGTTGTCAAAATGTGTCAACGCAGCTCGTGATTAAGAAGCGAAAGATTTCCATTCGATTTGTCGGAGAAGTCGAACGATAAACGGCAAAAGCATAAGTGAACCGGGGAGTACAAAACTCCATGCATACAAATCGTATGCTAACAAGCTACATTTGTCTATGCCGGTGCGTGCTCCTTTCAGTTCGGTTTGCTCCTCGTCTGGCCGACGGCTTCCACCATCCAGCCACCCTCTTCTAACGACTCCGATCGTTCTTCCCCCATATGCAGATTTATAGATCGATTATAGACTTCGCTTATGATTGGAACCATTTGCATGATGTAGGTATACCGCGTTACTCCTCACCAAGACCCAGCCTTTTCTAGGGATACACCATGAATCATCTGCGCCAGTTGCTCTCGTGCGATAAACGTTTGACGCGCGTCCCGTTTGCTGAGCGATCGACGTGCGTCTTTGTATCCTTCATACCCCTTCGTGGCTTACGCTTACTTCTTATTTTCCACCTTCTCAATCTTCCAAACTTTATCTGGCACCCCACAATGACAGCGTCCTTTCATTCGCCTTGTCAAATCAGCTGTGACTTGCCGTTTTCGCTGAAATATTTATTCACCGTCGTTTCAATTTCATCCGGGTTCAACAAAATCATGAGAAAGTTTACGATTCGTGCAACAGTCAAGATAGCAACTTTATGCATTTTCTCAGTTAGGGTCAGGAATAAGTAGTTTTCGAACTGATTAACTAGTTAGTTTTGCCTTTAGATTTCAACTGAAAAAAATAAATAGCAGACAGTTACTAAGTTTTAACGGAAAAAATACGATTTTGGAGAGTTTATTATTGCAGTATTTATAAAATTGGATTACATATTTTTTCATAAGCATCTATGAGACAAATAACTTTTTTTAAAGTAATTTATACTGTTTGGAATTCAAATTGCTCTATTCTTTTATTCAAAAAGAAGATTATATTTTCATAGTATTAATATAATAGTGTACAATAAGGAGTGCTATTATAGAATTAATTATGTTATTATTTACAATATATATTATATAATTAAATGATATAATAATGTAATGCATATTATTCAAAACAAGTATCATATTAAGTAAAAATATTCTACATATTCATTTCACGCGTGAATTAAATTATTATATTTGAAAAAAATGTTTTTTTTATAATTATTCAATTTTCATCCCATGTTCTTTCTGATCATACGGAATCAGTTTATCTTAAAACAGCTTGATCATGTTATACGAACTTAATTATCGAGCGCAATTTTACATAGTTATTTTGTGATTTTTCTTGCATTGGATTAAAAATAATTATAATCAGAGATGTATAAATTCATCGTTCAGATTTTGTTTTTAAATGTCAGAAATGAGTACTTTTTAAATCACT